>ML389484.1:0-56628 GCA_005239525.1 Nicotiana knightiana
CATTAAAGCACATAAAATGCAAGGTATATAATGCTTAAAATCATGAATTCTAGCCACTCATTAGATACTTAAGTGTTTACACTTATCCCTTTACTCTTGGCCCGTTGGACCCGGTAATCATCCACTTCTGCAAAAGGTACGAGGTGTGCATGGGTAAGATTCATCATTCATTGTCATCTTTTTTCGGTTCTTCGTGACCAATATCGATGGATGATCGTTCACCGTTGACAACCTCATGTGCCTACACATTCCCCGAATCTTTCGGGGTGGGGGTAGGGGTGGTGTGGGGGGGGGACTGATCAAGCTCGCGCGTCGGGCTAGTAAGGCTCCATTCTCGAGTATCGATGAAGATCAGGATCGAGGATGGCTAGGCCGATTTGTCTAAGTGAGGACCTAGGACCTGATCCCAGCCTAGTATATGTCGTTCCCCGAAAAGTGGAACACAAAACTTAAGTAAAAGTCCATTTTCTTCATAATTTAATTTCACTCTTTTTTCCTTCCTTCTTATTGGTGTTCTGCGGTGTGCAACTGTCGCTCGGGTCCCGAATGCAGTCCTTCGACTCAAGGAGTGGGGTGAGGGCATCGTGTCTCAAAATCCGTATTCCGAGCGCACATGGTACGTACTCTCGAAGGGCCGGTGGGAGGCCCGTTCCCATGGTGAGGTTCCTTTTCTTGAGTAACACTTGAGATTCTTTTATGTTGCCACGTTCTTATCTGCTTCGTTTACCTGTGCAAGTTTATCCAAGGATGTTACAATGAGGCCCCCATCCGGTGACGAGGATTGCCCTGTCAATTCACTTGCTCCGAGGCAGGGTGATAAAAAGAAAAGGAAGAGGGCTCCGACTTCTCCCAACTCAGAAAAGAAGAAACCAAAGAGAAGGCTGGCGCACAAAATCCAAAGAAAGTACCAGTGGCCGAGCGCCCTCTTCGGACTCGCTCCACCAGTTGAGGGATGAGTCCGAATAAGAAGAAGAAGAGTACGATCTGGTGGCCAAAGAGCCATCGCAGCTCAAAGGGCGAGGTACCTCCGAACCAAAGAGAGGCATTACTGAATTGCCTCAATTCAGGGGGGCTAATGAAGAGGCAGTGGCTGAGGCCTCCGAACCAGAGAGGGGCGAGGCCGTTTTTCCCCAAGTTAGGGAGGCCGACAAGGAGGCCGTGGATGATGCTTCTCGGGCTGTGGGTAATCCATCGAAGGACGTACTCAGAGTGATATACCTCTTCGAGTCGCCTTTGTTTACTGGTTCCATGATTAGCGAGGCCCAAATGCTGAAAGGACGCCCCAACTAGGGGCCCCAGGGGGAGGCATACCCCTTTCACAACTTTTTTGATGGCTTAGACTCTACTGCCATGAAGGACGTCACCATGTTAGGTGACTTATCGGTGCCAAGGAAGAGTCCATCTTTGGGAACCTCTTCAAGTCCGAAACTAGTCAACCGGTTCCCAGCTCCGAGTGCGCATCCTGACCGGAAGCGGTCGGTCATTATATCTATTCCGGAGGATGCCCTGGTCCTTTCTACCCCCTTAGGGGTGGCAAGTTACCTTCAGTGCTTGGTGACCGAGGAGGACCAAGCCTAGATGATCGAGGTGGATGATCCATTCCTGTTCAACAAAGCACAACAAGCATTAAACTGGGTAACTTCATATGCCTCTTGATGATTTCTAATTTTTCCTTAGATTACTTTGTAGATAATGATAACTTTTTTCTTTGTGTTTGCAGGCCTCGGTGCTTCATCACGAGACTTTTATCCGATATCGGGAAGAGTTAAACCAATATGAGGCCGAGATTCGAGGGCTCACTGAGAAGATAGATGCTTACAAACTTCTCAGCAAGCAGCGTGAAGGGGAGGTTAAGAGCTTCCAAGATGAGCTAGAGGCGGCTCGGAAGGAGCACGCCAACTTGGTAGAAAAGGTAAAAGTCTTTGAGGTTAGTGAAGACGAGCTAGACTCGATCAACTATGGGTAGAGATGGATGCGCTAAAGGTCGAGGCCGTAGAATGGAAAAACAAAATGGACCACCTAACCTCGGAAAAGGAGACTGCCCGGGCACAATTGGCTTCGGTTCAGGTCCAGCTTCGGGCTGCAAAGGAAAGGCCTTAGTGCAGGCCAAAAAGATTGAGGAGCTCCAATCTCAGCTAAATTCAGTCGTCTTCGACAGAAGAACTTTGGCCAAGGAGCTTGAGACGGCCAAGGCAATGGCTGAGGTGGTTAAAGTCGATGCCGATGAGAGCGTAGCCCAATATAAGGCCAATGCTAAGGCGGCCCAGGGCCAGGAAAAGGTTATTGTCGAGAATACAAAGCGGCAATCCTGAAGGGAGGTCCTCGAGGAAATTCAAGCTTGATGTTTCGACCTTTCGGCCAAAATTGAGAGTGCCAAGGTGCTCGAAGCCAAGGCCAAGAAGTTGTCTTATCCCGAAGATAATGAAAATTTTGAGGATCTGTGCGTGTCCGAGGGTGGAGGAGACCCCGAAGTTCCCGGAGATGAGGCGGGCTCCGGTGAAGACCAGGACGTTTAAAATGCCTTCACACTTTTTCTTTGTTTTTATATCTTCGTATTTGTGTATTTTTCTTTTTTGTTGAGGTAGTTTGGCCTTTGTAAAAATTTGTATCGAGGATGTTTTGGCCTTTGTAAAATTATTTTGATATGTATATAAAGCTTTTTTCCCTTCAGCAATTTCTGAGTTTTTTCCTTTGCTTTGTTATTTATATTTGCAAAGATTAACATGCCTTAGCGTGAAGTAGTCAGGCTATGTTCGGAGGTTCGAACAAGCCTTGCCTTTAACATTATTTTATTTAAGGTATCGTGGGGGTTCGGTGTAACCGAAATTTTATCCCCGAAGTACAAAGTACTTATATTTATAGTTTGCCGAGGGTAGCCTTTAGAACTAGTTAATAAATTTTGAAGGCCTTGTTTTTTTGTTACGGATTTTGGATGTCTCCGAGATGTTTTAATATGGTTGTAGCCTATTTAGTTCGGGTGCTGCCCAATAAGTTTGTTACCTCGATTTATCTGAACTTGCCTAAAAGAACAGTCCTCGAATGGGATGGCCGTAAACTTAAATATTTGGGCGTTGCTTAATAGGTCTTGTGCCCCGGAACTTTGATAGCCCAGACTGTTCGAGTTTGTCTTCGAACAACAGTCCCCGAGTGATAATGATCGTTTGAACTCGGATTAAGTTGGACCTTAGGCTCGATATTTTTAGGGGATCAGATGTAGGAAATTCCTTAAGAAATGCAAGAAAATTTTAAAAGACACAAGGAAGAGACCTTTTTTTATTCTTGTGCGTAATAGTTGAGCATTCTATGTGGGCACGGTTCATTTTACCGTTTTTCCTTTACCATAAATCCTATCGATCGAGCCGAGACTATTTAACAATGAAGTTTCTTTCCTTGCTAAAGTCGCTATCTGAGGAAAATGCCCCCCAATATTCGAGGTTGATCATAGAGAAGCCTCGGATACTGTTAATGTGATCTTTGACACTGATTCATGACCGATCTTCAATTCTAAGTTAGCATGATCCACTGTTGCCTCGTTAAAAGCCTTGCTGGAAAGCCCATTTGGGACATAACCAGTTCAAGGAAAAAAGAGTGCAAAACGTGCTTTCAGACCTAAAAGTTTATGTTGCTCCGTGTTGGTTACCTGCAAGCATTAGTTCAAAATGTAAATAAAAGAAATGAATGGGGTCGTACCATAACAATAATATCGTTTCAAGTGAGTTATATTCCAGGAAGTTCAGTAGTTGCTCACCGTTCATTGTTCCAAGTTTGTAGGATCCCTTTCCGGTGATCTTGATAATCTGATATGGTCCTTTCCAGTTCATCCCCAACTTTTCTTTGTTCGTGTTTTGAGTGTTTAGTGTGACCTTCCTTAATACTTATTCCCCGACATTGAAGTGTCGAAGGTTGGCCCTTCAGTTGTAATATCTCTCGATTCGTTGTTTTTGGGCGGCTAACCGAACAAGGGTGGCTTTGTGCCTCTTGTCTAATAGCTCAAGGCTCATATTCATGGCCTCGTCGTTTGATTATTTGGTCGCGTATCGGAACCTGAGACTTGGTTCTCTGACTTTAACTGGTATTAGGGCTTCGACAGCGAAAATGGGGTGGCCCCAATGTTGTATTTTGAGGTAGTACGGTATGCCCATAAGACTTCGGGCAGGATTTCCTTCCATTTTCCTTTGGCATCGGTTAATCTCTTTTTGAGGTTTTTGATTATGGTCTTATTGGTCGATTATGCTTGTCTGTTCTCACTAGGGTGGTAGGGTGTCGATAGGATCCTTTTGATCTTGTGGTCTTTAAAAAATTTTGTTACTTTTCTACCGATGAGTTGCTTCCCGTTGTTGCACACGATCTCGACCGGCATTCCGAACCGGCATATGATATGGTCCCAAATGAAATCGATGATTTACTTCTCCTTGACCTTCTCGCATGTCTGTGCTTCTACCTACTTAGAAAAATAGTCAGTCATAAATAATATAAATTGAGCCTTATCGGGTGCCTATGGAAGGGGGACCACGATGTCCATTCCCCAATTCATGAACAGCCATGGTGACAAAACAAAATGCAGGATCTCCTCCAGTTGATGAATCATCGGAGCGAGACTTTAGCATCCATCATATTTTTGCACGAACTCCTTTGCGTCCTTTTCCATGTCGATCTAGTAGTAGCTAACTCTGATTACCTTTCGAACTAATGATTCGGCGCCTGAATGATTTCTATAGGTGCCCTCATGAATTTCTCGCAGGACATATTCAGTATCCCCCGGTCCTAGACATATCGCTAGTGGACCACCAAACGTTCTTCTGAACAAGGTTCTGTCTTCGAACAAGCTAAATCGGGCTGCCTTTGCACGCAAGGCTCTCAATTCTTTTGGATCTGAGGGCAGTTTTCCAGTCTTCTGATACTCTACATATTTGTTTCTCCAACCCAAAGTCAATTTGTAGAGTTTATTCTGTCGTAATCTTCTTCCACTACCTATCTCATGAGTTGTACGACTACCCCTATGTTGAGCTTGTCGTCCTCGACTGATAAACCTAAGTTAGGAAGGGCATCAGTCTCATTTTTTTTTATCCTGAGGTACGTGTGCAAACTCCACTCCTTGAACCTATGTAATGTTACATGCAATTTATCCAGGTACCTTCGCATTCGTTCTTCTCTGACCTCGAAAGTTCCATTAACTTGTTTTACCACGAGGAGGGAGTCACACTTATCTTCGATCACCTCCGCACTAAGCTTTTGGCTAGTTCGATACCTGTAATCATGGCTTCATATTCGGCCTCATTGTTAGTCAATTTCACAGTCCTAATAGATTGTCTGACTACATTACATGTTGGTGGCTTCAATATGATTCCAAGTCTGGACCCTTGAGGCGTTGTCCATAAAGAGGGTCCAAATTCTCGAGGACATCCCCGTGTTTACTAGCAACTCTCATTCGACCTCAGGTATTAGGGCCGGCGTAAAGTCAGCCACAAAATCTGCCAAAATTTGAGATTTAATGGTTGTTTGGGGTCGATATTCAATATCGTACCCACTGATCTCCATGACCCATTTGGCCAATCGTCCCGAAAGTTTGGGTTTATGCATAATATTTCGCAACAGGTAAGTTGTCACAACACATATAGGATGGCACTGAAAATGTGGTTTCCGTTTCCTAGAGGCGCTTAGCAAAGCGAGCGCCAATTTTTTGAGGGGAGGGTACCTGGTTTCGGCCTCACCTAGAGTCAAGCTAACATAGTAAATTGGAAATTGTGTACCTTGTTCTTCCCGGACCAGGACTCCACTTACCGCTATATCCGATACTGCCAAGTACAGGTATAGTTGTTCGTCTACCTTCGGTGTGTGAAGTAGTGGTGGGCTCGATAGATATCGCTTGAGTTCTTCCAAGCCCCGTTAGCATTCCGAGGTCTACGAGAGGTTGTTCTTCTTCTTTATTTGCGAGAAGAATCGCTGGCTTTTATCAGAGGACCTTGAGATGAATTGTCGTAGGGCGTCTATGCGTTTTACGGTTCATCTTTGCACGACCTTCACATTTTCCACAATCGTGATATCTTTCATGGCTTTGATCTTGTCGGGGTTGATCTCGATTCCCCAGTTGGATACCATGAACCCGAGGAATTTACTTGATCCGACTCCGAACGCACATTTCCCTGGGTTAAGCTTCATATTGTACTTCTTCAATACGCTGAAGGTCTTCTGCTAAGGTTTTAAATGGTCCTCTTCTCACAGGGACTTAGACAGCATATCGTCAATGTAAACTTTCGTTGATTTTCCTATTTGTCCCTCGAACATCCAGTTTACTAGGCGTTGATAAGTGGCGCCGACGTTTTTTAATCCGAATGGCATCACGTTTTAGTAGTATGTGTCGTACTTAGTGAGGAAGGAGCTTTTTTCCTGATCATCCGGGTCCATCGGTATTTGGTTGTATCTGAAATAGGAGTCGAGAAAACTGAGGATCTCCTGGCCGGCTGTGGCATCGATCTTGCGATCGATGTTGCGCAAAAGGAAAGAGTCATTAGGACACACCTTATTGAAATCCTTATAGTCTACACACATTCTTAATTTGTTCCCTTTTTAGGGACTATTACTACGTTTGCTAAACAATCCGGGTATTTAACCTCCCGAATGTACCCTATTTAAGTAGCTTAGATACCTCGTCCTTGATGAAAGCATATTTGACCTTAGACGGGGGTCTCTTCTTTTGTTTGATCGGTGGAATTTCGGGACCAGGCTTAGCTTCTGAGTGGTTATCTCTGGTGGGATCCCTATCATATCAAGATGGGTCCAATCAAAACAATCTATGTTAGTTATAAAAAATGAATGAGGCTTTTTCGCGAGCTCGGGAGTTAATACGGTGCCCAGGTATACCTTCCGATCGGTTAGATGCTCGATCAATATGACTTGTTCCACCTCCTCGGCCGTTTATTTAGTAGCGTCAGAATCATCGGGGACTATAAAAGATCAGGGAACCCTGTAATCATCGTCTTCATCAGTCCCCTGTTTATCCGGTTGGGTCGTGGCCAGTGTCGGTGATTGATATTTAGTCTCTTGGTTTGTATCCGAAATTGGTTCCTTTGACGTTGCGAGTGTTGATATCAGAATCACTTATTCGACTGCAAACATTTCTTTTGTGGCTGGTTGCTCTCCGTAGATTGTTTTACTCTCCCCTATTTAACACTTGGTGAAGAATCGAGGGTACTACCCTCATGTTGTGGATCCACGGTCTCCCGAACAAGGTGTTGTATCTCATGTCTCCTTCGATCACATAAAACTTGGCTTCCTGGATGGTCCCGGCGGCATTCACTGGTAATGATATCTCCCGTTAGTGGTTTCACATGCCATGTTGAATCTGTTCAGAACTCGGACTGCATGCACGATTTGATCTTATAGACCGAGTTGTTCTACGACCCTCGACCGGATGATCTTGGCCGAGCTACCTGGATCAATTAAAACACGCTTAACTCGAGATTTATTTATGAGTACAGATATTACCAGTGCATCATTTTGGGGCTGCACGATCCCTTTTGCATCCTCGTCGTTGAAAGACAAAGTTTCCTCTGGTATGTAATCTCATGTCTGTTTTTCCCTTGTGATGGTTACTTTGGCGCGCTTTAACATCGGCCCCTGAGGGAAATCGACCCCAATAATGATCATGTTAGTGACGCGTTGAGGCTCTTCTTGTTTGGTATATTTTTTAGAATCCCTATTTCTTAAATGATTCCTGGCTCGGTCGCTCAGGAATTCTCAAAGGTGTACGTTGTTGAATAACCGAGCTACCTCCTCCGTCAACTGTCAGCAATCCTCTGTTCTGTGGTTGTCAGTGCCATGATATTTTCACATCTGGTTATGATCTCTTTGAGTTGGATCACATTTGTAGAGGTTGAGGCCATTTGGTGTCCTTGATGCGTCCGATAGCTGATACGATGGCAGCAACATCAATATTAAAGTTATATCCTGATAACCTTGGTGCTTCTTTAGGATCGATAAGCCTGTCAAAATCATTCTTGCTCATGAGACCTCGAGTTCTCTAACCTCGATCATTTCTCTTTTCATTTCGCATAGAATTCCGCCCGAACCCAGTGCTTCTTAGGTCACCATTGTACGACTGGTATCGATCCTTGTTTGACCTATGTTCACGGTTGATATCTTTCTTGATTTTGTCAATGGCTCTGATAGGATAAACAGACCCAGAAGGAGCCCCAAGTTGATCATCTTCGACTATGATTTTTGATTGATATCGATTATGCACATTGGCCCAAGTGACAACCGGATACTCTATCAGATTCTTCTTTAAATTTTGTGAAGTCACCGAGCTTCGAACATTGAGTCCTTGGGTGAAAGCTTGAACAGCCTAATCATCAACGGCTGGTGGCAGATCCAACCAATCCATTTGAAATCGGGACACGAACTTTCTAAGCATTTCAGTATCCTTCCGTTTTACCTTGAAAAAGTCCGACTTACTGTTCTCAACATTGATAGCCCCGACGTGTGCTTTCACGAAAGAGTTTGCAAGCATAGAAAACGAGTCAATAGAATTAGGAGGTAAGTTGTGGTACCATATCATAGCCCCCTTTGACAGGGTCTCTCCGAATATTTTTAGCAAGACAGATTCGATCTCATCATCCTCGAAGTCGTTCCCTATGATAGCACATGTATAGGAGGTAACATGCTCATTTGGGTCGGTCGTTCCGTTGTACTTAGGAACCTCGGGCATGCGGAACTTCTTAGGGATCGACTTGGGTGCCACGTTCAGTGGAAAAGTCTTTTGCACTAACTTCTTGGAGTCCAGGCCCTTCAATATCAGCGGCGCTCCTGGGATTTGATCAACCCTGGAATTATAGGTTTCCACCTTCTTATCGTTTACCTCAATTTTCTTCTCCCCGGATTTTATCCGTTTCGTTAATTGTTCGAGCATCTTCATGATTGGCAGGTTGGTCGCCCACTCCTTCTCATTTGATCTCTCTAAGACCGGTACATCTCTGTGGACAACTTCCCAGGATGGTTCGGGCTCAATCCTACTCAGCGTTTGGCACTAGTTCTGGAGTTGGTCTACGCCGCTTGTTGAGCTTGCAACATTTCGAAGATTGTTCCCAAGTTTATTCCACCATCTTCGACGCCGTGTGTGCTTTGTGAAGCCGATCAAACATCTCTACGGACAATTTCCTCAGGATCGGTGGGCAAATTTACATTGATGACTACATGTGAGGTAACGTCGAACGGGTCTGTAGCTGGGATTCCGCCGAGATCGACTGGAGGCACCTCGTTTCCGAGAGATACGTTGTCGTTTTTTCCATGATGGACGGACTCATTGTCAACATGTAGGGGTGTTAATTGAGAGTTCGACATTATTAGTTCTAACCTAGAATCAGAGACACTTCAAAGAACAAGTGTAAAATAGTGTGTTATGGAAATTTGTATCAAATAACCACTATTATTCTCAGCCCCACGGTGAGCGCCAAACTGTTTACCCTCCAAATCGGATAACAATTAAATTCGTAAGTGATTTTATGGATACATGGATTAACTTGATACAAAGAGATGAATTGAATCGCAATTGAAATAAACAGTGATAAAATAAATTCAAACCACACGAATCGAATAGTTACAACTTGAGAGATTAGCTACCCTTAAACTGGATGAACCTCAAACTGTATCAGGTCACAGATAAAATAAAAGTTTAATGAGAAAAATAATATATTGCTTTGGAATGCGTGTTATAATGTGTTTTACAAGTAATCAGACCCCTTTTAATAGTAGGGGAGTCCTACTTTAGGTATAATTCAATAAAAGATAAAAATCTCCTGATTTGCTGATTTGTCGGTTCCTTATTGATATGTGCCGAGATTCCTGCCGTAATACCCGACCGGTCACGAATATTTCGGTCCTTCTGTTATTTCGGTCTTCTGTTGATACGAAACAAGTTAATAACATGAACTAATACCAAAATTATAAGTATGGAGATAACATAAAGGAATCAATTAAAGAGAGCCACAATGATCTTATACGGACAATAACTAAAAACAAGGAAGAACAAAACTAAAGGAAGTATTCCCACCAAAAACTCTTTGCAACATGAGATAAGCAAGAAGAATCACAATGAGGTACCGCCTCGTGCACGTTAAGAACCACGATCGAGGTACCGCCTCGTATATAACAAGAATCACAACCGAGGTACTGACTCGTGTTCATATTTCTCAATTTCAATCACAATCTTTACTTATACCGCCGTATGAGCCTTACATTTAAATAGTTTTAAAAATATTTTTTTCGAAATAGCTACACGCACTTTGGCCCACCTTATGACGCCACGTTGCTTCACGTAATTCCTTTACAAGCAACATGCACATAAGTCCCACCTTATGCTGCCGCATGTACATTAACCCCTATTCTTGTGCCGCCGCATGCGCATCAATATCACATCACAATAACAACTCGCACAACAATTGCCCATATGTCACAACTTGCCAATAATCAACAATATCAATATTTCCACAATAATAACCCATGACTCAACCATAATGTGTACAAGAATATCAACAATAACAATGAATGTAAAATTCTCAACCAGAAAGATGTCTCAACAATTAACACTTCGCCTCAATGTGATAACGAGTTTCACAACTTCAATACCAGTAACTCAACAATAAGAAAGATAATATGTAACCATGATACTAAATAAGAATAACTCAAAACAGAAGAGATAGCTTATACCGATGACTTCAAATAATGATAATTAACAATGAAAGAGATAACATGTAACAATAACTTTAAATAATGATAATCAATAATGAAAGAGATAAGATGTAATATTAGAGAGACAACAAGTTCAACTAAAGCATAAGAGAAAAATATCAAGTAAGATTTGAACAAGTATTAACAAAGTCATTTAAGGCATGTGAAGATAGAGTAACACAAATAAGAGTAGATTTACTATGAGAATTTAGAACATGATACGGAAATTCAATTAAAGCATGAAAAGAGTCTAAGTAGCCTAAATCGGTCAAATACCACATACAATCAGTGTACCCAATCGTCACCTTGCGTATACGGATTTCATATAACAAAAATGAAACAATTTATCCCAAATTATAAGGGGTAGTAGACAAGATACTTACCTCAACTAGGCCAATCAACCCTAGGAAATAGCTTTTTTCCTAAAATTCGGCTCCTCGCGGCTCAAATCTAACCAAAATCGACTTATATCATTACATAATGCAAGGGAAATCAATTACAATAGATAAAGTTATGATCTTTACACTTTTCCAAGAAAGTCAACAAAATTCAACCCGGTCCCGCCCGGTCAAAATCGGGTCAAATGGTAGATTCCGACTATCCATGACCCCACGAGTTCATATATGGGAGTTTCAAAATCCGAGTCCATATCGACTCTCAAACCTCAAGCTCTTATTTTTCAAAAACTTTACAAAGTTTCACAAATTTTTACTTTGATTCACATGATTTTGATTTTAAAATCTAAGATATATTGATGGAATATAGTTAGAAATAAATTAGAATCACTTACCCAAAGTTTGTAGATGAAAATTCCCTCTCCAAATCGCCTCCTACCAAGTCTAGGGTTCTAAAATGAGAGAATATGAGATGAAATCCCGACTTCCAGCCCTTTTGATTAGCTGATGATGTCGTAATTGCGAGATGGGTTCGTAATTACAATGTCTTCCTCGCAAATGCAGCCATTGTTAGTCCTATGAGTAGGTAGCAATTGCGACTCTGGCTTCACATTTGTGAAGCCTGTCTCCATCGCAAATGCGATTGTTTTGCCGCAAATGCAAACTACCCCTTTACCTGAGCTAATTTGCAATTGCGAGCCAGGTATCGTAATTGCGATACCTGAGGTCCCATGCTAATCTCGCAATTGCGAACTTGGTGTTCGCAAATGAGATACCTGAGGCATCAACACAACAGATTTTGCATTTCAGTGCAAAACCTTCCGAAACATGTCTGAAACTCATCCGAGCCCTCGGTGCTCCAAACCAAACATCCACACAAGTCTAAAATGATCATGCGAACTCGCTCGCGATCAAAACAAAAAAATAACATCTAAAACTACGATCGAACACTAAAACACCTAAGTTTCAAAGTAAATTTCAAGAATCTCTAGAATTGCAACTACACGTTTGAATCCTATCAATTCAACTCCAAATGATACCAAATTTTGCAGACAAGTTCTAAATAGCATAACAGACCTATTCCAAGTCCCAAAATCATATTCCGAACTCGATAGCTAAAAGTAACCTAAGATCAAACTCTTTAACTTCAAATTGCCAAATTTCGGCAAAACAACATAAATCAATCTACGGACTTCCGAATTCAATTTCGAGCATATGCCCAAGTCCAAAATCACGATACATAGCTATCAGAGTCATGAAAACACTGTTCCGGAGTCGTGTTCACAAAGAAAAGTTTGGTCAACGTTTCTAATTAAGGTTCTAAGTGAAGATTCAGAGGGTGCGAAGCAAACCGAAAGCTTGTCGGAACGAAACTTTTCAACCTCGTGAGTCATAAAATCGTAAACATACATGTGTGAAGCATCAAAAAGGAAAATAATTATACAAAACGACTGGTCGGATCCTTATAATAAATTCTCTAGTCTAACTCTTTAAGGTCATAATTGATGTTACACCTAGGAAAGTGAGGAAGATAAACAGTTCAAAGAAACATGATTGGATGTTAATGAAGATGAATAAAGGTGTAAGAGGATGTATAAAAGTTGACAGTTATTTCAATTAATTAATACCATATGGTTATTGTTTAGGCAAGACCGAAAATGCAGTTCATGGATTCTACATATATGGGATTAGAAGAATATGCTCTTTATTAGCTTTATTGGGTCTCGCTAAAGATTGCAGGTGAAAGAAACATAAATAATATTCATATATAAAGAATAAATAGCAAAGGAATCCTAGAACTCAGGAATAACTGAGGAATTAAGAGAATCAGCGAATTTAAGAATGACTCTTGAAAAAAGGAAAGCTGAGACAAGTTTACTTAATCTGAGGAGGACTATGCGACTGTAAAACATATTCAAAAAATATGATCTGCATGCTGAAATTTTTGGAAGTATAAAACTTTGTCAGGTTGATTTGTTGACTCAAAATAACTGATGTCTTTACTTCTCTTTTCAAAGTGATGGTATTAGTGATCCTTCGTTATCTAAGATAAATGTAGAAGTTGAATGTTTCTCTTAATGCCATACGTTTGTAATACTAAAGTTATAAAATTATTTATTGTAATAACAAAGTCGCTAAACTAACTATTTATAACATTAAAGTTTGTAACAATAAAATCGCTAGACTAACTATATTGTAATACTGAAGTCATAAAACTAGTTTTTATGACTAACTATATCTTTTCTTTATTCTTTCCTCCTCACTCAGTTGTATAATATTAAAATTTATATTTAAAATCTAGCTGAAGTATTTCAGAAGATTAAGAAAACGAAAAGATTTCAAAGAAGAGATCCTTTATAATGTGGAAAGGTTGTCATCAATTAGTAGCCAACTGGAATCCGTGCTTTTGCAGTTTTGCTTAATTCATCCGTGATAAGATTCACAAGAGATTAATAAATTCTAGTTTGACACAAGAGCTAGCCTGGACAAAGTGAACCCCTACTTTATTCCACTTTCTCCCATCTTTTCAATGAAAACTTTTTGGCAAGGAGTAGTAAAGGAAGGGAATATTTCTCCAGGGATTCAAGCTCTTCTGTTTCTCTTTTTTTTTTTTTTTTTTCCTAGTCCTTTTTTGTAATGCTTTTATTATAGGTTCGAATAACTTATGCAATAAATACTAAATTAAAGGTATAATATAAAGCCAAATTTTTTTAGATTTTGTATTTAATTTATGACTAAATAGGATTGGTAGTGATAATTGTAAGCATATATATTTTTTTACCCGCATCATTTTTAAAGTTTCTTTTAATATTCTTAGTCTTTAAAAAATTTTATTTGAGTTTCTTTTAATAGAATTTTAGTCCAGGTTTATTTTCAATTCTAATCTAGAACATAAATTTGAAAACACAAAAATAGTTTCATCTTTTATCTTATTTTTATTTAGTTTAGATTATTAGTATTTTTGTAGTGATATTATTTTAATGTTGCTAAGATTTTAGCCTATCTCTCCTCACTTTTATTTTAAGTTATATCTTCAAAAAATACAAAAAATAGTAGTAGTTTCATTTTAATAATTAATATTATTTTAATGTTTATTATCCTTAACTAAGATTAATTAGTACTTTTAATAGTATATCTTATTAGCTATATTATTTTTGTGAAAGAAAATAATGAATTTTTGGACTAGTTTTTATCTTGTTTTTGTAACGACCCGACCGGTCGTTTTGAGCTCTAACGTGTCGCTCAACGGTATGAGGCCTTGGACAGCTTCACATAAGGTATTATGACGTGTACGGATGGTCGGAATTGAATTTCGGGAAGTTCGGAGTTGATTTGGAGAGAGGATTCTAATTTCGGAAGCCTTAAGTTGGAGGAATTGACTAGAGCGTAATATTTTAGTAAACGACCTCGGAATCGAGATTTAACGATTCCAACAAGTTCGTATGATGATTCTGGACTTGGACGTATGTCCGGAATTAGATTTGCAGGTCCATAGGTCATTTCAGGATCATTTGGTGAAAGTTAGAAACTTGACGGATTTTTTTGCAAAATTTTGACCGGGTATGGACTTTTTTATATCAGGGTCGGATTCCAACTCTGGAAGTTGGAGTAGGTCCGTAATGTCAAATGTGTGTGAGAAAAATTTGAAGTCAATCGGACGTGATTTGATAGGTTTCAACTTCGAATGTAGAAATTTGAAGCTTTAAAGTTCATAAGGCTTGAATTGGAGTATGATTCATGATTTGCATTGTTTGATGTGATTTGAGGCCTCGAGCAGGTTCGCGCTATATTTTGGAACTGGTGAGTGTGATTGGACGGGGTCTTAGGGGCCCCGGGCGAATTCCGGGTGGTTAACAGATCGAATTTGGAGTTGGAGAAAGAGTTGAAGCAGCTGGTGTCTGGTGCAATCGCACCTGCGTGAAAAGGATCGCAGGTGCGGCAATGAGGTCGCAGAAGAGGCATTTGGACGGAGCTGAGATGGTCGCAGGTGCGAGGGTATTTTGCATCTGCGAGCCTGTAGGTGCGAAGAAAGCTCCGCAGAAGCGGAACCTGTGAGAGGGGGAGCTGGATCGCAGAAGCGGAAAGGAATCTAGATATGCGAAGGCGAAGAAGCGCGCGGTCGACCGCAAAAGCGAATTTTTCCTGGCTTGGATGGAACCGCACCTGCGATGGATTTTCCGCAGGTGCGGGACCCAGGAGCGGCTGGTGTACTGCAGGTGCGGAAGGTCGGCTGGGTAGAACGTTTTAAGGTCGGGACTTAGCCCATTTTTCTTCCACTTTTCATTTGGTTGGGGCGATTTTGGAGAGCTTCAAAGGGGGATTTTCATCAAACAAAATAGGTAAGCGATTCCCACTTATTACAAGTTAAATACATGGTTAGTATAAGGATTTAAACATGGAAATTTGTAGAAATTGTGGAGTTTTGGTAGAAAACCTAGAATTTGGTATTTTGGAATTTGACCACGAATTTGGGCATAAAATTGAGAACAAATCATATATTTGAGTTCATTATGCTATGGGTAATGTTTATCTTCGAAAATTTTCGAAATCCGAGCACGTGCACGCGAGGGGGGGGGGTGAATTTTAGCAATTCTTCAAATTGGGTTGGAAAATCACTTTAATCGTTAGGATGTGAGCTCTTGAGCATGTATTGACTATTTTATATATATCATTTGACTAGCTTCGGGTCGTTTGACACCGAATTGAGGATTGAAAGCACAATTTTGGACCGGAAAGTGAGCTTTGAGACAAAGTAAGTCTCCTGTCTAACTCTGTGAGGGGGAAATTACCCCTAGGTGATATATTTTATGTGTTCTACTTGTTGTGGGGATTACGTACGCGTGAGATGAAGAGAGACCGTACGTAGCTACATTCATGTTATTGTCTGGGTAGACTTAGGTTCACATCATGCTATAGCTGTAATATTTGAGTAGTTTCTCGCTTGTTAAATTCCTCTGTTTTACATTTCCTATCTGAGATTTCATGGGTTCATGATTAGTCACTGCATACTCTTTCTCATCTTACGGCATGCCTCTGTTGTATATATGTTTCATTGAAAGGTTTTTATTAGCGAAATTACAACTCACACTTTTATTCGTGAGTGGGGTCAAGGATCCGTCAAAGTTTCTTACTCTTATGGGATTGGGTCATTCGCCTCGGCAGGATTATGTATTTCACTCTTATGGGATCGGGCAGACTGCCTCGGTAGGATATATGTACCACCCTCTCATGGGAGCGGGCCATTCGCCTCGGTAGGTTAATAGATGCATCTATAGTTTGCGTCGTTCGACCCTCGGCAGTGCACATCTTTATTATTATATTGGATCGGGCCGTACGCCTTGGCATTTCCTATATCTTATCCTCATGAAATCGTGCGTAGAACTTGCCAAGAAGCCAGTGATTTTGTACATCCACGGATCTGAATTATAGTAAGATACTTGACGAGATACCATATTTCTATATATATGCTCCGGTTAAGGAGGGAACTTTCTAATAAAGAGCTTGAGTTCCTCGTGAAGAGAGGGATTTGTACCACATGACTTGTACTAGTTTATTTTATTTATTACTATGCCTCATGCTTACTCATCTCTTTATTGTACCTTATGTTTTTGGACCACTAGCGAGTCAATGTCGACCCCTCATAAATATTTCTCTGGGGTTAATCTAGATACTTACTGGGTACACGTTGCTTATGAACTCACACTACACTTGCTGCGCATTTTTGTGCACGTACATATACGACTAGTGGCCTCATGAGAGCAGAGACGCGTATGCATACAGAGACTTAGGTGAGCTATATTCATTATTACGACCCGCAGTCGGTAGAAGTATCCTTTAGAGTATTTATATTTTCCTTTTCCAAATTTGTATTCCGAACAAATTTTTTATCTTATTGTATATTCCTAGTAAATTCTCATACACTTGTGACAGTGATTTTGGGATGTCTATAGGTTGTTATGTACTGAAATGGTTAAAAGTAATATTATTTACTCTGTAGATCCCTATTCTTTTATTATTTATTTGAAGGAAAATATGATTTCTAAAATATTAAAATGAGAACCAAATTAAGTAACTGTCTGGAGCTATCACGGCCTTTAATTAATTTCGGGTCGTGACAACATGGTATGAGAGCACTAAGTTCACTTAGGTCTCACGATTCATGAGCAAGTCGAGTAGAGTCTTGCGGATCGGTACGTAAATGTTTGTACTTATCTTCGAGAAGCTACAGGGTTGTTAGGAGCACTTCCCTTCTTGATTCCTCATCGTGCGATTTATTCCTTTGAGTCTTATGCCTTAATTTCCTTCATATTCGATCTTACACGGTATGAAGTGCTTGTTATAAATCGGGAATTTTAGGAATTTTAATGGTACTACAGATGTGGCGCATGATGTTTCTCCCTGCATATTTGATTGGGATATTGTCATCGCCTTGCGGAAGGCCATTTTGTCGTTTCAGCTCAGTATCAGTATTACCTAAGGTTTTGAGAATTGGCATTGATTGCTATGAGGATTCGTGCGTTGCTATCGCACGGTGTTGGTGTAATGGTGGGATGTTTGTCTATGTGTCTGTATTGGTAAAAAATAAACTTCACACCTGTAATAATTCTGATGACAAGGCAATCTACTTGGATCAATGAAAACATGACAGCTGGTCAGAAATTTAGAAAGACGTACGGGGCAAAGAGGAACGGAATAGCATACACACGAGACAATTAGATGCGGGAGTTCCAGTCTAATTGAGGAGTTGAAGATACACGATCAGAATGAACCAAGGCAGAATAAAGGGAAGATTCAAAGATCTTCAATCAATGAGCTAAACGTTACATAATCTTCACGCAACAGTTACGATTACCAATTGTAATATTACGTTAATGATATTATTAGTCATTAATGCACCATCATTAAGAAGAGTAGACGGTATATTAAGAAATTTCCTATAAAAGGGAGTAAAACCTCACTTGTATGGGGACGTTCGGACCACTACTGAAATATACTTACTTTACATGATCTTATTGCTTTCTTATTTACAAGTTTAATTCTTATTATATGGTTATCAGAAGCCTGCGTACTTTTTAAAATAGCTTTGACTAAGAATCTAATTCTTTGGTTAAACAAATTGGTTCCGTTACCGGGAATTTGATAATCTTTGTTTTTTCTCGTATAACCTTTATTGAATCATGTCGAATACCAAAGACAACAACCAAAAAATAACTGGAACCCCAATTCCATCGCCCCAGGGATCCCCACGAGGTTCAAGGGACAACTCCCTTGAAAGATCTATAACTCACAACAATGATCAAATTGAAAACGAGCAAACATGAGAACAAGATCATGTGAAGCACATGGTTGGTAAATATGTGAGTGAAGCTCTTCAAGCAAATGCAAAAGCCAACTGGGATTTTGCATTTTTGCTTAATTCATCCGTGATAAGATTCACAAGAGATTAATAAATTCTAGTTTGACACAAGAGCTAGTCTGAACAAAGTGAACCCCTACTTTATTCCACTTTCTCCCATCTTTTCAATGAAAACTTTTTGGCAAGGAGTAGTAAAGGAAGGGGATATTTCTCCAGGGATTCAAGCTCTTTTTTTTTTTTTTTTTTTTTTTTTTTTTTAAGCTTTTCCCTAGTCTTTTTTTTAATGCTTTTGTTATAGGTTCGAATAACTTATGCAATAAATACTAAATTAAAGGTATAATATAAAGCCAAATTTTTTTAGATTTTGTATTTAATTTATGACTAAATAGGATTGGTAGTGATAATTGTAAGCATATATATTTTTTTACCCGCATCATTTTTAAAGTTTCTTTTAATATTCTTAGTCTTTAAAAAATTTTATTTGAGTTTCTTTTAATAGAATTTTAGTCCAGGTTTATTTTCAATTCTAATCTAGAACATAAATTTGAAAACACAAAAATAGTTTCATCTTTTATCTTATTTTTATTTAGTTTAGATTATCAGTATTTTTGTAGTGATATTATTTTAATGTTGCTAAGATTTTAGCCTATCTCTCCTCACTTTTATTTTAAGTTATATCTTCAAAAAATACAAAAAAAAGTAGTAGTTTCATTTTAATATTTAATATTAGACTGTACCTCGATCTCAGAACCTAGTCGAGAAACCATATCAAAATTCATTTATACTTTAATAAAGCTTAGATCCGTTCATAGTGTATATAGGAGAGAAATTAGCTATTCGACATAGATATGATATTTTTAGCCGGACATCGTCCTGCCTAGGAGAGTACTAATCTATACTATAATTAAAATAATAAAAGTACCTTGAGAGACAACCAAGCGCCAAGTAATTGGTTGCTAAACTGATTCAAAACTTTTATTACAAATCGGAAAAGCAGCAGACACTTTGTTATTGAAACTTTACAAGAACTATCTAGATAGAGAAAAGAGAGAACTTTACAAAAATTTTCTGATGCCTTTCACTTAAGCGAAAGACCCTTTAAATAATAAAAATTAAAGACAGAAAGAATCTTTATACAGTAAAAATTAGGTCTCATGTGGGTCCCTGAACAATATATTTTCTGTTGAAACAGTATATCTCCTGTTGATGAAACAGTGTATCTACTGTTTGGATGTCTTGTCTTCTACTCATTCATTATTTGCCATACTTTTCATCTATGTCTTCAATCCATTGCAGAAATTCTTCTGCATCTTCGACTTGGTTTTCTGACAATATTTTGTTTGTTTCTGCTGGCTGAGCAAAATCAACCGCATCTTCATCGCTTGTTACACTGTTCATTGAAGTGTCTGATTTATCAATCTGCGATATATATTGAAGATGATTTCTTTTCACTTCTTCGAGATACTCATTGATAATTTTTTCTTTGTCACCTTCTTGGTAGGAGATCTTTCTAGCCATATGTTTTACCGATGGCTGATCCATTAATTCTTTTCCTGGAGCCTTGATATAGAGTTGGATTTTATTAGAAATAGAGTCTATCAACTCTTGGCCGTGTATAACTTTAGTCTGGGGGTTAATTTTTGTCAATTTATCCCATAAATTATTGTAGAATGCCCTATAGAGGTAGGGGATTTGATCCTCAGTTTGGCCTACTTCAGGGCTCCATTTGTGAATCCATGGTATGGAAAATTCGATAAAAAAATAGATTTGATTAATTTTTTCTGGATAGAAAATATGATCTGCCGTGTAGAGGATGTTAACATCGGGAGAAATCTTCACCCATTCTTTGTATAACTTTAAGAATTAGGCTAGTAGTATCTTGACCGTAGGACCGTGGTAAGACCACCATTTCAGAAACCAGGTTGGGATAGGGTCAGTGAATATCTTTGCACATACTTTTATGAACCAAGTATGTTTTTGTTTATCATTATTATAGTAAAGCACCTTATCAAATGCCGGAATATAGTTCCAATAAGTGCAACTCATGATGGACTGATTAAGGCTTATCTGCCTTTCCCTCATGATGGATATACCCCATTCTTTGACGGATATAATCCTTTTAATAATGATTTTCGAGAAGTTATAAGCTTTCTCATTAGTATGATAACCTGCGAAATGCTGAAATTCTGCACTTCTCGTATTTATCAAAATGGATTCATAATAGTTTCGAGTTTTGTATGACTCACCCAGGTAGTATAAACAATTGATAAAATACCTTTGGAGTTTCTTCCAAGGTTCATTGTTTGTCTGGATATCAGAAATTTCTAAGAGAAATATAATTTCCCTTTTTGATACTTTTTCGAAGGATTTGATATCATCATTATCCTCTTTAGTAATAGAATCAAAGGTATCTCCTTGCTTTTGATTGGCCAAGTAGGCTTTCAAATGTCCATATAACGGACTATCTTCAGGAATTTCCTTTAGATTAACGGATGATCCATCCTTCTGAGAAATCTCCTCATCAAATAAGCTCGTTTTTTCTCTCTGTATAATGGTGAGTTTTCACGAGGATATATATAACGATCCTGATGATGATGATTGGGAGTATGACCTCCTTTGCAAGCTAGGGATTACCGCCAGGTATCAGATCCTGAAATTTGGTATCAGAGCCAGGACGTTTATGGTATATATGAGATAGAGGTGAAGTATTTGACATAGATATGAGTTTGATCTTAGAAGTTTCATTTTAATATTTAATATTATTTTAATGTTTATTATCCTTAACTAAGATTAATTAGTACTTTTAATAGTATATCTTATTAGCTATATTATTTTTGTGAAAGAAGGAATGAATTTTTGGACTAGTTTTTATCTTGTTTTTGTAACGACCCGACCGGTCGTTTTGAGCTCTAGCATGTCGCTCAGCGGTATGAGGCCTTGGAAAAATTCACATAAGGTATTATGACTTGTACGCATGGTCGGAATTGAATTTCGGGAAGTTCGGAGTTGATTTGGAGAGAGAATTCTAATTTCGGAAGCCTTAAGTTGGAAGAATTGACTAGAGCGTAATGTTTTAGTAAACGACCTCGAAATCGAGATTTAACTATTCCAACAAGTTCGTATGATGATTCTGGACTTGGACGTATGTCCGGAAGTAGATTTTCAGGTCCGTAGGTCATTTCAGGATCATTTGGTGAAAGTTAGAAACCTGAAGGAATTTTTTGAAAAAGTTTGACCGGGTGTGGACTTTTTGATATCGGGGTCGGATTCCAATTCTGGAAGTTGGAGTAGGTCCGTAATGTCAAATGTGACTTGTGAGCAAAATTTGAAGTCAATCGGACGTGATTTGATAGGTTTCAGCATCGAATGTAGAAATTTGAAGTTTTAAAGTTCATAAGGCTTGATTTTGAGTATGATTTATGATTTCGGCGTTGTTTGATGTTATTTGAGGCCTCGAGCAGGTCTGCTCTATATTTTGGAAGTGGTGAGTGTGATTGGACGGGGTCTCAGGGGCCCCCGGCGAATTTCGGGTGGTTAACAGATCGAATTTGTAGTTGGAGAAAGAGTTGAAGCAGCTGGTATCTGGTGCAATCGCACCTGCGTGAAAAGGGTCACAGGCACGAGTCCGCAGGTGCGGCAATGAGGTCGCAGAAGAGACATTTGGACGAAGCTGAGATGGTCGCAAATGAGAGGGTGTTTTTCATCTGCGAGCCTGTAGGTGCGAAGAAAGCTCCGCAGAAGCGGAACCTGTGAGAGGGGGAGCTGGATCGCAGAAGCGGAAAGGAATCTAGATATGCGAAGGCGAAGAAGCGCGCGGTCGACCACAAAAGCGAATTTCGCCTGGCTTGGATGGAACCGCACCTGCGATGGATTTTCCGCAGGTGCGGGACGCAGGAGCGGCTTGTGTACCGCAGGTGCGGAAGGTCCGCTGGGCAGAATGTTTTAAGATCGGGACTTGGCCCATTTTTCTTCCACTTTTTATTTGTTGGGGAGATTTTGAAGAGCTTCAATGGGGGATTTTTATCAAACAAAATAGGTAAGCGATTCCCACTTATTACAAGTTTAATACATGGTTAGTATAAGGATTTAAACATGGAAATTTGTAGAAATTGTGGAGTTTTGGTAGAANATAACGTTACGTTAATGATATTATTAGCCATTAATGCTCCATCATTAAGAAGAGTAGACGTTATATTAAGAAATTCCCTATAAAAGGGGGTAAAACTTCACTTGTATGGGGACGTTCGGACCACTACTGAAATATAATCACTTTATATGATCTTATTGCTTTCTTATTTACAAGTTTAATTCTTATTATATGGTTATCAGAAGCCTGAGTACTTCTTAAAATAGCTTTGACTAAGAATCTAATTCTTTGGTTAAACAAATTGGTTCCGTTACCGGGAATCTGATCATCTTTGTTTTTTCTCGTATAACCTTTATTGAATCATGTCGAATACCAAAGACAACAACCAATAAACAACTGGAACCCCAATTCCATCGCCCCAGGGATCCCCACGAGGTTTAAGGGACAACTCCCCAGAAAGATCTACAACTCACAACAATGATCAAATTGGAAACGAGCAAACAGGAGAACAAGATTATGTGAAGCAGATGGTTGGTGAATATGTGAGTGAAGCTCTTCAAGATTTCATGAGGGGGATACCAACTGTGACACCTACGCCTCCTCCAAACAACACCGCGACTGTAGAAAATCTACATTCTGGACTAGCAAAGTGAGGAAGTAGAGGCACTCTAAATGAATCACTTGAAGGAAGACCAGGTATGTCTAATAATTCATATTTACAATCTTTAATACTAACCTTACAGAAACAGGTGAAGGTAAAAAATGATCGCATCGAGCAAATTCCTGGAGTACAACATGTTATCAAGGGTATTGATATTAAGTATTCTCAACAACCCTGGAAGCCAAGTGCAGCACCTTTGCCGATTCGCAAGAAATTCAAAATGCCTGACATACAAAAGTACGATGGGAAAACTGATCCACGTGATCATGTTACTGCTTTCACCACAGGAGTAAAAGGCAACGACCTAACTAAGCAAGAAATTGAAACCGTATTGGTCAAAATATTTGGGGAGACACTCAGCAAAGGAGCATTAACATGGTATTCTCTTTTGCCCGAAAATTTTGTTAATTCTTTTGCTGAGCTTGCAGGTTTGTTTATAAAAGCACATTCTGGTGCGCAAAAAGTGGAAAAGAGAATGGAAGACATATTCCAAATAAAACAGGGAGATACGGAGTTGCTTCATGAATTCGTAGACAAGTTTCAATGTGAAAGGATGCTTCTACCCAGAGTACCTGACAATTGGGCAGCTATGGCTTTTGCAAGTAATTTGAACGATAAAAGCTTTGAAGCCACGAGGAGACTCAAAGAAAGCTTGAGATAGTTCCCAGCTACGACATGGAACGATGTTTATAACAGGTACATCACCAAACTACGAATTGAAGAAGATACTATTGCCCAATCAAAAACAGAAGACGGGATGAGTTCTAGATGTTCTGAATCATAATGGAAAACTGGCAAAAACAGGTACGATCCGTACATGGGACCTTCAGGATGAGGGGCTCATTCCAAATTTGAAAACCCACGGCTTGATCACAGACCGTCAAATAGAGATTCGAGCTCATGATCATCAAGATCCAGAAAGGATCGAGATGAGCGGAGTAGAGGTAATGCAAGAATTGGAGATTACAATTTCAATGTAAGCACTTTCGAATTAATTACAGTATTAAGAAATATGGGTGATAAAGTTCATTGGTCCAAAGAAATGAGGTCAAATCCAAACAGAAGGAACCCAGAATTCTGGTGTGAATTTCATAATGATCATGGGCACAAAACATTAGACTGCAGGTTATTACAAGGTGAGGTAGAACACTTATTAAAACAAGGTTATCTAACAGAACTGTTTAGTGAAAAAGGTAAATATGCCATATGAAGAATAGGCAGGAGCCCCCAAAACCACCATCCCCGAAGAGAACTGTAAATGTGATAAATGGAGGAGATGAGGTAAATGGCGTAACTTTTACTTCAGCAAGAAGGATGACCAAGTTCACAATGACCCACGGGAAACGGACTCGTGAAACTTTGGAGGCTGACAACATCTCATTCGATGACTCAAATGCTAATAGATTACTGCTTCCACATAACGTCACATTGTTAATATATCTACTTATACATGACACTAATGTGAAAAGAGTATTGATTGATCCAGGTAGCTCGGTCAATATCATTTTGCTGAGGGTTGTGGAAGAGATGTTAATAGGGGACCGTGTAATTCCAAAATCATGTTCCTTGTCCGGATTCGACAACTCTACTATCATAACAAAAGGAGAAATTGAGCTTAATACCTATGCAGAAGGAATCGTTAAGGAAACGAAATTTCAAGTTATAGATACAGATATGGCTTATAATGTAATCATGGGGAGACCATGGATCCATGACATAGATGTAGTACCATCTACTCTGCATCAGGTAATCAGATTCCCTTCCAAATGGGGAATCCAGCATATTCGTGGTGATCAGCAGACTTCGAGAAATGTCAACTCAGTGATGCATTACAATATAAAAGAAATAGCGAAAGAATCAAAAGTCGAGCGAGCAATACGAACAAACACGGAAGAAAATGATAAAGACACGGCGAATCAGATCACCACGGATGTCGTATCAATACATACTAACATAGATTCCAGACCTGATGTTATTCAAGAACCAGAAGAGAATGAAAATATCAAGACAACAACTGAGGAGCTCGAAGCTGTTCCACTGTTCGATCTTAAGCCTGAGCAAAAAATCCACATAGGAGCAAGGCTAAGCCTGACCAGAAGAGGTAAGTTAATTGAATATTTAAAAGTTAACACAGATTGTTTTGCTTGGTCCCATTCAGATATGACAGGTATACCCCCAGAAGTGATGACTCATAAACTAAATAAAGATCCATCCTTCGTACCTGTCAAGCAAAAGAAAAGAAAGCATGGATCATTTAAGAATCAAGTGATCGATGAAGAGGTCATGAATTATTAAGCTTTCTAGATGCGTATTCTGGTTACAATCAGATAAAAATGGACCCCTCAGACGAGGAAAAAACATCCTTTATTATGAACATGGGGAGTTATTGTTACAAAGTCATGCCTTTTGGCTTGAAAAATGTTGGAGCCACGTATCAAAGGCTAGTGACATAGGAGGTCTACATTGATGACATGTTGGTAAAGTCAACATAGGAAGAAGATCATTTCCAACATCTCTCAACTACTTTCGAGATCCTATGCAGGTATAACATGAAATTAAATCCAGAAAAATGCGCTTTTGGCATCAAATCAGGTAAATTTTTGGGTTTTCTCGTATCAAATAGAGGCATTAAAGTAAATCCTGCTCAAATTAAAGCTATTGAAGAAATACATGATATACTCACGAGCAAAAAAGAAGTTCAAAGATTAACAGGTAGGATTGCAGCTTTAGGAATATTCATCTCTAGATCTTCAGAGAAGAGTTTTAAATTCTTCTCAGTGCTAAAGAAGCAGAATCGGTTTGAATGGACTGAAGAATGTCGACAAGCTCTTAAAGACTTGAGGGCTTATCTGTCAAATCCCCCACTGGTGTCTAAACCAAAGGAAGGGGAAATGTTATACATTTATCTTGTTGTTGCAGAAACAACCGTAAGTGCAGTCCTGGTAAGGGAGGACAAAGGTAAGCAATCTCCTATCTATTACGTAAGTAAGTCCTTATTAGATGCTGAAACTAGATATCCTCATCTAGAAAAATCATCATTGTCTTTAATCATGGAAGCTAGAAAGTTAATACCGTACTTTCAATGTCACCCAATTACTGTTGTAACTTCATCTCCTTTGAGAAATATTTTGCATAAGCAAGAACTGTCAGGAAGAATGGCTAAATGGCCGATAGAACTAAGCGAATATGACATAGTCTATCAACCTAGGACTGCAATAAAGTCTCACGTTTTAACCGATTTTGTCACAGATTTTAACACTAGCATATATCCTGAAGTAGAAAAAGAATTACAAATCTTTATCGGAGCTAATCAAGGAATATGGACTCTATTCACCGACGACTCTTCTAGTATTAAAAGAGCCGAATTGGGAATTATTTTGATACCACCCACGGGTGAAAAGATATGGCTGGCTATTAAATGTTATCCCATAACTGACAATGAAGAAGAATATGAAGTTGCCATTGCAGGACTTGAATTAGCACGAGAACTCTCAATTGAGCAGATCGTGATCAAAAGTGTCTCTCAACTAGTGGTGAATCAGATGTAGAGGACTTATACTGCTAGGGAGACTCGAATGCAACAGTATCTGGAAAAGGAACGAGACCCGGTGAGTCAATTCCAATCATGGAAGATTATGCAAGTACCTAGAGAGGAAAACACAGAAGCAGATGCGTTAGCTAATCTTGCAGCAGTTACCGATGTAACAAATAAAGACAATGCTATTGTGATACACTTATTTCATTCAGCAATAGACCAGGACAAGAATGAGGTAACGTTTAATAATCTAACCTGGGATTGGAGAAAAAAAATTGTAAATTTTTTGCAAGGTGGTACCGTGCCTAAAGATAAGAAAGAACCTCAAGCACTTTGCCGAAAAGCTGCACGGTACTGCCTAGTTCGTGACACTCTATATCACAAAATGTTTAGTCCCCTAGCAAGGTGACTTGGACCAAATCAAACTGAATACGTGATGAAAGAAGTACATGAAGGATATTGCGGGAACCACGCAGGTGCAAGGTCCTTAGTCAAAACCATAATCATATTAGGGTACTATTGGCCTAAAATGGAAGAAGACGCCAAAGAATTCGTAGGTAAATGTTATAAATGTCAGCGGTATGCTAACAATATGCATCGGCCCGCAGAACTATTACACCCGGTTATATCACCTTGGCCATTTATGAAATGGGGAATGGATATAGTAGGACCTTTACCCCCAGCTAGAGGAAAGGTAAAGCTTTTACTTGTATTAACAGATTATTTCTCAAAATGGGTGGAGGCATATGCTTTTAAATAGGTGCGAGAAAATGAAGTGAAAAGCTTCATATGGCGAAACATCATATGCCATTTTGGTGTACCAAAGGAAATTGTATGTGACAATAGCCCACAATTCATAGTCTCACAAATCACGGAATTCTTCCAAAGCTGGAAAATCAAATGAATCACTTCATCACCATATCATCCCGTGGCTAACGGGCAAGCTAAGTCAACAAATAAAATCATTGTTAACAATCTAAAGAAATGATTGGAAAAAGCTAAGGGAAATTAGCCTGAAGAACTACCGACAGTATTATGGGCTTATAGAACTACTGTAAAGACAGCCACGTGAGAAACCCCATTCGTGCTTATTTACGGCTCAGAAGCTCTGATACCGGTGGAAATTGGTGAACCGAGCATGAGATTCACAACAGAAACAGAAGAAACAAACAATGACGAGTTGAGAACAAATCTGGATTTACTCGAGCAAAGGAGAGAAGTTGTTTTAATACGCATGGCAGCTCAAAAGCAAATCATAGAGCGATATTACAATAGAAAAGCTCACCTCAGATATTTCAAAATTAGAGACTACGTCCTTAAGAAAGTATTTCAATCAACAAATGAGGCTGGAGCAGAAAAATTAAATCCAAACTAGGAAGGACCCTACAAAGTGCGTGATATTGCTGGAAAATGAGCCTATGAGTTGGAAACCATGGATGGCAGAATTTTACCAACAAGTTGGAATGCTGTTAACCTTGAAGAAATATTACTTATAAGGAAAAAGAATACCCACGGTCAGGTATCATTACGTTCAATTTTATTTGGTACAGTTAAAATTATACTAACCATTTTAGATGATAGACAAAAAGCTAACCCATTAACAGATGATGATATTAGACCTGAATAGACACGAGGAAAAAAATGAATTCCTGGTCTAGGGTTACAAGTTTCTGATGGACGTTTCAGGGTTAAGAAATCATCATCTAAACTATATACCTTCGAGTCCCGTATGTTTTTCCTTTTCAGGAAAAGGACCACAAGAAAGGAGTAGTCAAGTGCTCGAGATTTCATTCTTCAAAGCTCAAACACTTGGGGGACTATACAGTATAGAAAGAGGCAAAGAAGACTATCAAAAGAGTCAAAGTTCAATCCTGAAGATCCATTTTTCCTAACAAGTCAAAAGTTATGAGCAGAATCAAAGAGTCAAAGACAAAAACACAAAGCCTGATTCAGAAACCTACAAAGAACGTGAATATAAACGAATATTTATATTAAAGGCAGAATTTAGTTACGGGAGAAATTCATACCCCTGTGTTTATTCAAAACCTGTTGTAAAAGAAAAAAGTTACGAAAGAGTCATAGACGATGCTCAAACACATGTAAAATGTTACGAAAGTTCGAATAATATAAAGACTTTCTGCAAAATATTATTTGGAAAAAACATGTGAATTCCTATCTCTCTTCTGTATGTTTACACTATTATGAAGTTAAGACGTGTTCTTCATTAAGTGTCGTTCATAAAAGGGTCCTCTTTTATAAATCATGCTTATGTCAAAAGGACACGAAATACTAAAGCATTTTTTCATGCAAAATTAAATACCAAAGGGGTTAAACAAAAACCCGAATGTAAAGCATGCAAACACTTAAGAGTAAAACGAAAACTCGAAAAAACACAAGTCATACTAAGAAATGTGAATACTAATATTATATAATGGTAAAAAACTAAGTATTAACTTAGTTTAAACCAAATTTATTTATACAAAGTTGCCCCTAAGTTATCATTGGGGACTTAATAAACCAAACTTCACCTCTAAATAGGACCGGGGGTAACCATCAATTGTTCCAAAAAAGAAAAAGATAGGGGTTGATAAACACTTTCACTAGGCACTGGGAGGATTATCTTCATCAGTAGGAGGAGCGGCTTGAGATGGCAAGGCTTGGGTAACAACTTCATCAGGCACAATATCATCACCCATTGGAACTTCAACTTTAGGTGATGAAAAATTTTGAATTTGCCGAGACTTTTCAATCGTCTCCTTAGTCTTGGCAATTTCAACTTTTAAGTCAAACTTTTCTTGGCCCATTTCCGTCAATGTGTCAAGGCGGGCATTCAAATAAGCCCAACTCACATCAACATTTGCCTTATCCTCAAGATCCTCATAATATTTCTCCCATTGTTCAATATCGGCTCTCAGCTCATCTCTTTCAACCATGATAGCATCATAAGAAGCCTGCAAAGGGGAAAGAGATATTTCCAGAAACTGAATCTTGTTTGAAGATTCACGGAGGTCCTCTTGGGTCTGAGTAAGTGATTTCACAAGTTCACCAGCATAAGCCTCCTTCTGGTCCAACAAAGCCTTCAAGCTTTCTTATCTCTTCAGTAGCATGGGAAAGTGGCTCCGCAAAGGGAGACTCCAGGATGTTTTTATCCTTGCCTGCTTGACTTGATGAAGCTTTCTCGATGGCCAATTCCGCTGCAATTACTCTGATTTTCCTGCTCCAAGGTACACTTCTCCTCCTATACTGCCTCCATATCAAGTTGAAGACTCTCGAATTGCTCTTTCCAGTTATTAACCTCGATATGATAGTCATTCGCTAATTTGCTCCGTATGAACAATCCTTTTTATCAATTCTGTACCAATAAGATTGATATGCACAAAAAGAGAAAATAGATATTGGTATATGATATATAAAAAAAAAAAAGGGAACGGTATAAAAGATACCTTTAAGGACGAGTGCAAAATCTCGTTCATCCAAGTTAAGGAGCTATGACTTTCCAACTTAGACTTCCTAACCGGGCCTATCAGAGGCTTCAACCCCACATCCGCCTGGCCTGATTTCTTTAAGAGGCTACCTCCCGCAGGAACCTCTATTATAATTTGCTTCATCTCCCCACTATTGGAAGATCCTACTTCGATAATAGAAGGCACGGAAGTAGGGGCAAATGAAGGAGCCACGAATGGAATAGGTGGGGGAGTAGAAACAGCAACAGGTACGTTAGACGAAAGTTCCACTGGAGCAGATAGAGGAAAAATAGAAAGAGGTGCTTCCTCTGAAACTGTTCCAAAGCCTCAGTGGAATAATTGTTCAATTGATTCATTAGTAGAGGAAGGAGTTGCATCTTCAGGAACAGAATGCTCTGACTCAGGCACGGAAGGTGGATCAGTAATTGGAACAAATTCATCGTCATACACGACCTTTCTTCGTCATCTGAGACCCACTTGCTTTCCTTTTTGATGAAGAGTAGTTCACAATAATTTCTTGGGCCTTAGCCAAAGAATGTTTCGAAGCGGATACCGCAGCAGCAGAGATCCCACAAGAGGGAAACCCTAACAAATAAAGAGGGTTAGAGAAGCTCAAAAGGAGAAAGAAAGGAAATATAAAAAAAAACCTACCATGGGTTTTCACTTTCCAAACAAACCTCGTCGATAGGTACTTCCAAGAACGTTCTTCTATTGGAGCGATCAACATCAATTTTTCTACCCAACCACGGAAATTGGAGACCTCCTCAATGGTTCCTATGGTTGCTGCAAGAAGAAAAAAAACAGTCACGGTATTGAAGATTTATAAAAAAAAATAATAATAAAGAAGAAAGTGAGCAAAAATGTACTCACGTGCAAAGTTCCACTTCTGAGGGAAGGGGAGATTTTCTTCACCTACCAAACCTTTAGTAGGGACAGCAACATACCAGACATACCACCCTCTATCTTTATCATCATCAGGTACAACCAAACTCTTTTACTCCTAGCCGCGAGAGTAAAAACTCCTTGGCAGAACAACATAGGAGAATAGAGATGAATGAGATGATGAAAAGTAAAAGGAACTGAAGCTAAGTTGGCCAAATATCTAAGGCATGTTACTACCCTCTAGATAAGAGGACCGATTTTTCCCAAGCACACATTAAGAAATCAAAAAAATCCTATGATGACAGGGTCGATTGGAGGCTTGAATCCTAAAGTAAAGGGGTAAGTATACACAAAAGAATACCCAGTTCTGTAAGAGGTTATTCTTTGATTCTCATTGGCAACTAAGACTGGAAAGTCGGATTTCCAATAACAATCTATACGCACGAGTGAAACTAAGCCCCCAGTGATTTGAGTAGGGTAAAGATCAGCACGATCATGAGATGTCATAGAAGAACGCTATTTTCTTATGGCCTCACTATCCTTTACAAAAGAAAACTCAACAGGAACAATCTCATCAACTTTTGGCTCACGAAGTGGTTCGTTAGGTTCTCTACTCTTAGAAGAAGATGTAGAAGCTCTATCCCTAGAAGAAGACGAAGAAACATTATCCACAGAAAATGGTGGGGGAGTAATGTAGCAAGTGGAAGAAGAACCCCTAGAAGGTGTAGAACTTAAGCTTCTTAGTCTACCACCCCTCCTACTCCGGATAGGAGCAGAAGCAGGAGATAATTCGTCTACATTGATAACCTTCTTGGGTTGTTGATTTGAGGAAGACATATTTACGTGAAAGAGGAATTTACAAGTAACGAAGGAAAGATAGAAATTTTTCGTGAAAGGAAAGGCATGAAAATGGGGTATTTATACTCAGAGGTAACCGTAAAAAAAATGGAAAAAAGTACTGATGTGAAAGTCTTGATTAGAACTGTCACTTTGTGACTGATGCAGCCGCAAAAAGCCCTAAAAGGCGCTGACGAATTGCAGAATCAATTCGAGAACGCCACATGGCACTAACATTTAATGGAAGTAACAAGCGACACATACATTCAGAGACGGATGCAATGGTACGAGTGAAACGGCGAAAAATAACTACCGCCATAAATGAGTATCCACTTACCAAATATTTAATTGATAAATAAATGGTAAGTGGGGGGACTATATGTATTGGTAAAAAATAAACTTCACAGGTGTAATAATTCTTATGACAAGGCAATCTACGTGGATCAATGGAAACATGACAGTTGGTCAGAAGTTTAGAAAGACGTATGGGGCAAAGAGGAACGGAATAGCATACACACGAGACAATTAGATGTGGGAGTTCTAGTCTAATTGAGGAGTTGAAGAGACACGGTCAGAATAAACCAAGGCAGAATAAAGGAAAGATTCAAATATCTTCAATCAATGAGCTAAACATTACATAATCATCACGCAACAGTTACGATTACCAATTGTAACGTTACGTTAATAAAATTATTAGTCATTAATGCTCAATCATTAAGAAGAGTAGACATTATATTAAAAAATTCCCTATAAAAGGGAGTAAAACCTCACTTGTATGGGGACGTTTGGACCACTACTGAAATATACTTACTTTATGTGATCTTATTGCTTTTTTATTTACAAGTTTAATTCTTTTTATACGGTTATCAAAAGCCCGAATACTTCTTAAAATAGCTTTGACTAAGAATCTAATTCTTTTGTTAAACAGTGTCGAAATAGTGAATGAACTGGAAAGAGGTACTCAGTGCATGATTCAGAGATTCAATATTTTATTTCTGGCAGAGGAAAGGCAATTGGACTATGAATGTTCAAGTTTTGTTGATGGAGTAACGAAACTTGGTATTTTCAATCGTGGTAGAATTTTCAGCAGTAATGTGGTGTCGCCGCCCTTGATTGGATGTGTTAAGTTTTCCGGTGTTATGATCTTCATCAATTGCCTTCGAGGTAGACTAGTGTGAAATGGTGCTAGGGAAGCAGTCGTCAGAGGTAGCAGAGTGTAGCAATTTCCAAATCGAATGGGTATTTCTAATGTTAACGGCTTGAGGAAGATGATCTTTAGAGAGGTTTAAAGTTAGTAGCAATCTATTGGTTCAAGTGTTACAAAGATAGATTTTGATTTACGGCAACAACCGGGCAACGAAGGATGATGAAGGACACGTGGGAGGTGTCTTGTGCTGATTAAGCTTCTAGAAGGCTAATTGTGAGGAACATAATTCGAGTAGTTTCTTAAAAGAGAGGGTTTGACCAAAGGGGGAGAGTGGCAGAGTGGCATATGGGTTCGGTGGTAGGATAGCTGCACCGCCTTGAGGAAAGTTAGAGTGATTTGGGATTCATGGTGGACAGTGACTAGGTCTACAGGCGTAATTTTGGAATATTGGCTGCTATGCGGAGGAAGTTGGATACGACGGAACGGAGTTGCTTCAAATGAAGAAGGGTACAACATAACTTCGAGTTTGGAATGCATTGTTGGACTTCTAACTGATGTCAATGGGGAAGAAGGAATATCGATGGGTCCCGGTGTTATGTAATCGTAGCTTCAAGCTAAGTGGGAGAGCCTCACCGTCTATGATTGGATTGCGTGATTGTCTATTTGTGCGGTTTCTGGTTATTGGTGTATTGGTTGGGTTATTACAACTAAGGGGAGGAAACATCAGTGGTGATTGGAGCAAAGGATTTGAGGAATGTGTGTTATAAATGGACTTATTGCTCATGTTCAGGCTTTGGGAAGATTCAGGATTTATGCTTTGTGTAGAGGTGATTTACAAGAAAAGTGTATCAGTCAGGTGCTTCTATGAGAGGGTGTTCATGTGCTAGCGGAGCCTTGGAGTTTTATTATATTCGGGATCACGTCGGAGTGGGTGACTCTCGGCAACGGTCCTAGTGAATTCAAAAGTTAAAATGCGGTGCCTGAGGATTTCAAGCCCGCAGTATGGTTAAGAATCGAGTTCTTGCAGCGATTTTTAAAAATGGGCTTGGAGTGTTGTAAGACATCTTCAGCGTGCAGTGCAGCATTGGGAGGAATGAGAGAAATAACTTCAGATTCGTAGAGGAATTATCAGGATGGGCGTATCAGTTGAGGATGTGAATATGCGCACAAGGAGGGTGTGAGATGGTTTGTGGGATTTGAGACAGCATGGTCTCGTGATATAAGGTCACTCGGGATGAGTGCGGATTTGGGTTTGTGAGATTTTGAATGAAGTTATTATTATTCATAAGGCAGGTCCAAAGAAAATTAAAAGAAGTCAGATCAGTTAGAAATGGTTAGGTTGGCATGATGGTGGCAATGATCAGTTCCTTCAGCGTGTTAAGTTATACCTGTGCTTTGTGGCGCTACGTGCGAGGCTTGACGGTCGCCGTAATTGATTTTATTTATAGGCTTTCGAGTATTATGGCTGGTTGTGTTCAGATGGATCCGGGAAGGGTTATGGTGGTTTAGACCTCTACTTGAGGTTGGCATTTTCTGCGGATATGAGAATTCAGTCACATGTTGCGATGGTCCTCTTGAAATGAGTTAAGAAAAAAGTTTCTATATGATGAAGTGTTTACCCTATTAGTGGTTCAGAAGTTACGATGAAATTCTTGTACTCTTGTGCATTGGCATGATTTAGGTGCGGTGAGTGGCATGAAATTTGAAATTAGTGGATCAAGGTTGCAATTTGGTGTTGGCAATAATGTCACAAGCTCGGATGAGCAGGAAAGGATTCAGATGATTAGAGTAAGATGGTATTGTCCCTAGTGTCACCTGAGATCGGTGTCCTATGTAAGAGGAATTGTATTCTGATTGGTAGATCCTTGATTTGCTGTATGGCATTAGTATGGATGGTGGTATGAATTTGTAGACTTCTTACCTGGAGCAGAAGGTTGTGGGAGTGTATCCCACGGAAGGATCATATAAATGTGACATGTAGTAACTTAGTTGATTAAAGATTGAAACCAAGTATGCAAATTATAGTACTATTGCTAATGTGGGAATTTATGCCTAAAGGGCGCTCGGTTCATTTGGTGGTGAACTGTGGAAATTCGCTCTGAATTTGACGGTTGCTTTTGTGTGTCATGGAAAAATAGGGTTATTGTGGATCCTTGGAAGATTATTGACCAACGCGGTACGATCGGAATCGGTTTGAAGTCTTTGGGTGAATCTAAATGTGAATGTGGGCTCTGTATCAGGCCGGATGTGTTCATTTCAGCATAGCTCATGTAATACTGTATTGTGCCATGTGGTGTTGTGGTAGCAAGATGGCTCTCGAGATACATGTCACTTATTGCAACTTAGTTGTGCTTAAGTTTTGTAGCTTATGGCGCTATCCGTCTCCCCACGATTTGCATTATGCACTTCGCATGCTTGTGGTGGATATTCAAGTATTTCGTAGTTATGAGCATTTTTGATTGGTAAGTATTTTTCTTGTAGATTATTATGTATGATCGGGTGGAACGCCGCCATGGGTATGTTTTTTGGATCGAGTGGCATGCCGCCACGGGTCTCATTGTTGGATCGGGTTGCACGCAGCAACAGTATCATGTGTGGATCAGGTTGCACGCCGCAACAGTGTGATGTTGAGTACAGTTTCCCATATCTATGCTTGCGTGTTTTGCTTCTCATTTTCTAAGGAAGGTTCATAACATCTTTTCGGTTGTTTAAATTAGTTACATAGGTTGAGAAATTCTTTCCAGAGTTCATTTCCTTATGTATCAAATTCGAGTTTGTAGTTGGTTGGCACATCATGGCATTATATGAGACTTTTGGCAGTGCCTAAGGTGGCTTATTGCCTGAGCAGCTTGTACTGGGTTAGACGAGATTATTGGACCTGGTATCAGTGCGATCGAATTTATATACAATATGGTTGAGAGCAAATATCGTTATTTGGTTCATAATGAGGTAATGGTTTTTGTCTGGAAGGGAGACTCAATGATTTGTTGACTCGGCAGTTGGTTATGAATCTCTACACATCTCTTCTATCGTGGCAGTACTGCAAGATTTGGAACGAGACTTATATGCGTCATGGGGTGTGTTGTGGGCATCCGATTCGTGGAATTGTGGCTATTATTTCCAAAGGGTGTTGTTATGGTCAGGAGAATTATGAGTGCATGGTGTGGATTCAGAATAGCTAAGCAATCATGTATTGGTACATCGTGTGGTGATGGGTACGGTGGTTGTATGTTGGAACAGACCTAGTAGAGGATTTCAGGTGTTGGAATTTGGCTCAAAGGCTTATTTGACTAAATAAAAAGGAGGAATTGTAGGTTTGCTTGAGCTGATGTGCTCAACTGGATTGTGGAAGCACATGTAGGTGCACGAGGTTTTAAAGGATGATTCCAAATAACTTCGGAGCAGTTATTAGCACGTTCGAGGATGAACGTATGTTTAAGTGGGAGAGAATGTAACGACCCGACCGGTCATTTTGAGCTCTAGCGTGTCGTTCAGTGGTATGAGGCCTTGGACAGCTTCACTTCAGGTATTATTCCTTGTACGCGTGGTCGGAATTGAATTTCTGGATGTTCGGAGTTGCTATGGAGAGAGAATTCTAATTTCAAAAGCCTTAGGTTGGAGGAATTGACTAGAGCGTAATTTTTGAGTAAACGACCTCAGAATCCGGATTTGAAGGTTCAAAAGGCTCGTATGATGAATTTTGACTTGGACGTATGTGCGGAAGTGGATTTGGAGGTCCATAGTTCACTTCGGGATCATTTGGAGAAAGTTAGAAACTTGAAGGTTTTTTTTTTAGAAGTTTGATATGGAGTGGACTTTTTGATATCGCGGTCAGATTCCAATTTTGGAAATTGGAGTAGCTCCGTAATGTCAAATTTGACTTGTGTGAAAAATTTGAAGTCAATCCGACGTGATTTGATAAGTTTTGGCATCGAATGTAGAAGTTTGAAGTTCTAAAGTTCATAAGGCTTGAATTGGGGTATGATTCATGATTTCGGCGTTGTTTGATGTGATTTGAGGCCTCGAGTAGGTCTGCGCTATGTTTTAAAACTGGTGACTGTGATTGGACGGGGTCCCGGGAGCCCCGGACGTATTCCGGGTGATTAACGGATCGAAATTGAAGTTGGACAAAGAGCTGAAGCAGCTGGTGTATGGTTCAATCGCACCTACGTGAAAAGGGTCGTAGGTGTGAGCCCGCAGGTGCGGCAATAAGGTCGCATAAGCGACATTTGGACGGAGCAGGGATGGTCGCAGGTGCGAGGGTGTTTCGCATCTGCGAGCCCGCACATGCGAAGAAAGCTCCGAAAGAGGAACGTGTGAGGGGGGAACTGGATCGCAGAAATGGAAAGGAATCCGCATGTGCGAAGGCTCAGAAGAACATGATCGACTTCAGAAGCGGGTTTCGCCTGGCTTGGAGGGAACCGCACCTGCGATGGATTTTCCGCAGGTGCGGGGCCATAGGCATGGCAAGTGTACCGCAGGTGCGGAAGGTTAGCATGGCAGAATGTTTTAAGATCAGGCTTGGCCGATTTTTCTTCCACTTTTCATTTGGTTGGGGAGATTTTTGAGAGATTCAAAGGGGGATTTTCATCAAGCAACATAAGGTAAGTGATTCCCACTTATTACAAGTTAAATACATGGTTAGTATAAGGATTTAAACATGGAAATTTGTAGAAATTTTGGAGTTTTTGTAGAAAACCTAGAACTTGGTATTTCGGAATTTGACCAAGAATTTGGTCATGGAATTGAGAACAAATCATATATTTGAGTTCATTATTTTATGGGTAGTTTTTATCTTCTAAAATTTCCGAAATCCGGGCACGTGGGCTCGGGGGTGAATTTAGCAATTCTTCAAATTGGGTTGGAAAATCACTTTAATGGTTAGGATGTGAACTCTTGAGCATGTATTGACTATTTTATATATATCATTTGACTAGCTTCGGGTCATTTGGCACCGAGTTGAGGATTGAAAGAACAATTTTGGACCAAAAAGTGAGCTTTAATAAGTCTTCTATCTAACTCTATGAGGGGAAAATTACTCCTAGGTGATATATTTAATGTGTGTTACTTGTTGTGGGGGCTAAGTACGCGCGAGGTGACGAGAGCCCGTACGTAGATACATTCATGTTATTGTCCGGGTAGACTTAGGTTCACATCATGCTATAGCTGTAATATTTGAGTAGTCCCTCACTTATTAAATTCCTCTGATTTACATTTCCTATCTGAGATTTCACGGGTTCATGATTAGCCAGTGGATAATATTTCTCATCTTAAGGCATGTCTCTGTTGTATATATCTTTCATTGAAAGGTTTTTTATTAACGAAATTACAACTCACACGTTTATTCGTGAGTGGGGTCAAGGACCCGTCAAAGTTTCTTACTCTTATGAGATCGGGTCGTTCGCCTCGGCAGGATTATGTATTTCACTCTTATGGGATCGGGCCGTTTGCTTCAGCAGGATATATGTGCCACCCTCTCATGGGATCGGGGTGCTCGCCTCGGCAGGTTAATAGATGCATCTATGGTTCGCGTCGTTTGAACCTTAGTCGTGCACATATTTATTGTTATGTTGATTTTGTACGTTCCCGAATCTGAATTATGGTAAGATACTCGACGAGATCCACTATATCTATATATTCTCCGATTAAGGATGGAATTTCTAATAAAGAGCTTGAGTTCCTCGTAAAAAGGGGAATTTGTACCACATGACTTGTACTGGTGATCACACCCAACTATGCCTTATAAAAGGACTAAGCGGTCGTTGCAAATATAATCCGGTTTACATGTTCGGAGTCGAATCCCATATAGAATTAACCTATTAATCACAGCTATTGAACTCACACAAATTCATGTATTCAATATTCAGAAATATTTGAGTAATAGATTGGATGTTTACTAACTAAATATTACGTAATGAGAATGCAACAATTAGGAACTAACTACGACCGTGATATAGACAAGAATTGGAATGATCTAAGGTTCTGATTTCCCCTATCGGAGTCCTTTCTGATACGTTTGCTATAAATTTGCCTAAGTCTTCTATATCGATCATGAGCACTCTGACTGCCATAACTCTCTCTTGAGTAATTACAACAATATACTAGACATATTCTCCCAAATTACGCTGGCTATCCTTAATTACAGCTCACTTAGATCGCATCCAAGGTTTCGTTATCCCTAATCCCACCTTTAAACCCTTCGTATTGATCCCTCATATACATCAGGAGTGATGTTGTTCAACAATGACCTAATTATTCACTCTCTCCGAGTAATGCACACTAAATAGGAACAATTAATTGAGGACCCTTCAATCAACAGCAATAAACATATAGTTGAACGAATAGAGAGAATACTATGGAAAATCTATATTAACGTAACGAGAAATTCATCCTTTAATAGGTTCCATCAAAACCCTAGATTAGGAGTTTAGATATTCATACTAATGCAAAACAAATCACTAATATAATTCATAATCATCAAAATAGAAGTAAGAAGAAGAAGATAAAACTCTTAGGAATTGATTTTGCTTCTCTCCCTTGTTTTTGCCTCTAACATCTTCTAAAACCAGCTATCTCCAACTTCTGGGCGAGTTTAGGCTTCATATAGGTTTAGGTTAGTTGCCTAGGAAATTACACAATTACCCCTGTGTGTTTCGCTTTTGACTGCCCGTACGCGGCTGCAGATCCGGCCGCGGATTTTGACTGCCCCGCTGCCTCAAGTTCGTGAGCTAATTTGCGGCCCACTTTGCGACCACGCACCTGGATTTTGCGTTTCTCTTGCTTTTCTCGTTCCTTTTCGCCCGGGCTAACCTTCGATTGTCCTTACACGCTTCACAATGACTCCAAAACATTCTTTAGCTCCCTCCTAGCTTGGAGTGGCTCCTGCAAAACATCAATTTCTTAATTAGAGAATTTTCTTATCTTTTAACATTCAAACCTCAATAAAGTGTGGCTAAATTAGAGTGTAAATAGCGTCTAAATTTCATAAATATAGGCTACTATCAACACCACACACTTAAACCATTGCTCGTCCCCAAGTAATAAAACCACACTCTACAGAAGCCTAACTTCACTGAGCGACTCCCCTACTCAGTCACACCAAGAATATTTGACAATGGTTGACTGCATTAGTGTAACATCCACACCTCAAGAGTGGACTCTCCCTATCCACACGATGTTCCTAACCGACTTACTTACTCTAAGTCAGAGGTCCAGACTTACCTCCCCTTCATGAATCAAGTGCCTGCTCACCACAAAAGAGACTTATTTCATAATCAATACAATTCACGCACACTGAGGACTTCAAAAGAAATAAAACTCACTCACCCTCATAAATGACATTCTTGTGCCACAGAAAACGCACCATAGGCTTGCCCGTAGTGTACTACTCTACTAATTGAGCTCGTCTAGTCTAGGATCAAGTAGGACTTTATTTGGATGTAATGTAGGTTGCAGGTCAGGTAGGATACATTTAATTATAATAGTGGCTACACCTCCCTAAGAACTTTAATACATGTATTTTACCATCAAGTCCACATCTCAGTCAAACCAATATATTCATCTTGCAAACCCACATATACCACCCAAAACATCCTTGAGCACAATCACCTTAAAAACCACCAAAGAATTATTACCACTCAATATTACATATTATTAACAATGTTCTTTTTTTTTCACAAGTGGATTTTCTAACAAGATATACCTTTCTCCTTATTTTCCCATTTCCACTCAAAAGCGTCATCAACTACCCCACACTTTATCCTTTGTAAACTCATGGTGATCAAGTGCTTACGAGAGGTAAAGGGTTAAAAAATGGTCAATTCAAACAAGGGATAGGGCTTGTAATGTGGTTGCCAAGGAAACAAGATTACAGGCTCAACGGGGTTAACTATGGTATATAGAAATTAGGTGGGTGGAATATGTATATATATGGTTCAACAAAGAAATGACTATATCACTTCCTAGACCAGATAAGACTACAATTTCACTTTGTAGACACACGGGGCAAGTTCTAGGCGTTAACTGTCACGCACAAAAAATAACAAGCCTCACACACACATGGCGCATGATTCACTCCAGATTAGATCATTAGACACTCCGCTCAGGGTACTTAAGCCAAATTAAGAACATACATTTTAAGGCATTCTCACAAGAGTCAAATAATGAGCCTAAGCGTCACACTAAATTAGCCGTTATATTCAAGGCATTATGAAGTTAAGGGATCCTATTCTAACTCTGCCCATAGACCATAAGTTCCAAACTAAAAAGTAAAAATCTAACTACACATGGTTCAAATAAAACCCTTGGAAAAGAACTGTGGTTTAAGGAAAAATCAAGGGGGAGTTGATACACTACTACAAAAGAAAACTTTTTGATTTTTTTTTGTTCGACTTTAGTCCCTCAAAAAACCCGTCGAGTGATATCCATCGCCGGGCCAAGTCGAAATTGATTTGTAAAAAGAAAATACAAAACCAACCTATATACAACATACAACAACATACCCCTACCCCACACTTAAAAAGATGGCATGTCCCCATGTCATACAAAATAAAGCAAGGTAAGGTAAGGGGACTTTCCTGGTGGATCAGTCCTGGTCGAAGACAGTACCACGGTTGAGATGACATGCCCGTCCCAACGCAGGCAGCCTGCCCATGATTTTCTTTTCTGACTTCGCATTTTGGGTAGCCAAAGAATCAACTCTATCCCCCAATGCCGTGACTGAAGTGCGCAGCCCTGCCATTTCTTGCTCCATAGCTGTCATGCGTGTACTCCATCGAACCTGAGATGGTTCTGCCTCTTCTGTTGCTTGTTCCTGTGGGGGTAAGGCGTGCCTAGCCTCCTCCTGACCATCATCACTTTCCTCAGACTTATTAAAATTGTCATTTTGATTTGCCTCAAGTGCCACCGGGTCCTTCCCGATTGTTACTTTGTCAGCCTAAAACTTTGTCTCCTTCATCACCACGCCATCTGCATTGGGGTTCTCGGGTACCGTTGCTGCTCTGCACAATCTAGTGACAAGAGATGGGAAGTAAAACCCATACCTCTTAAGTGGTGAGCGGATGAACATCTCTGACTGGATAAGCTGAGCCACATCAAAATTGTGGCCTTGCATAAAGCACCAAATCACTGTCGCTCTTGGGCCATTTACCTCCGTTGTGTTATGGGATGGTAGCAATCGACTATTGATTAGGTACATCCAGCACTTGCCCTCAAAAGTGAGTGATGATGAATGCAAGATTCTACCAGGCACACACCATACTACCTATTTGCCCGGTACACAGATAGTTAGGAAAAAAAGATTCCAGGTGGTGGGTTCACGCTTGTAAGTCTCATAATAATCCTCAGCCCCATTGAATACCGGCAAGCAATACACTCTTCTGATGGAATATAGCAAGGCATCCACCCTCGTTTGTCTCACAGTGCATACCCTCTCCTCATGTTCGGGGCAGTTGGCATAGAACTCCCGAACAAGAATCATGTTACTCTCCTCCGGCTCTTCAAAGAAGATGTCTAGTCGGCGCCTAATCAATTCCCGATATATATTCGGGCATTCCACTTGGAGGGCTCCCCTATCAATTCCTTTTTTTGGTACAGGCTTTTTCGTAGCCTTCAAACTAAAACGGTCTTGGGTGGCTTTGGAAACAAACCTACTACGATCAAATTGGCTTGCGCTGGCCGGTGCCTATGCTCTGGATGAACTGCCATGCCGACTAGATGAGGCTCCGGTAGCATGTCTCTTCCTTGAAGGATGCATTTTACCTGACACAAAAAACACCACTATTAGTGGTCGGTGGAATATGTGAACCAATGGCGGTTACTCAGACTTCACTCGCACAATTGGTCCCAATTTGCATTCAGAGCTCATTGAGGCAAATCAACAAACACTTAATGTGCATATACTCTCCAAAGTTACACAAAGGCCCAATTGAATTACCATACCTCACACACCAAATTTAGTAGCCTCACTCACATACCACATATAAAGTACAATCTAATTCCAAGATAAAAGACCCATGATTTTACTACCCTATACATACATTAGCAAATAAAAGAAGAAAAATACGAGAAAATCACAAACAAAAACTAAAAATAAAAAAATACTAAGAAAGAGGAGTAAAGTCATGTACTTACTTGAAGGTCTTGAGAAGAATAGAGGTTGGAGATTGGTTGAGTGGAAAAGAGAAGAAGGGATGAGAGTCTTGTGTTGAAGGAAGAATATGGGAGAGGGAGGGGGAAGGGAATCGGTTGTTTGTGTTTGTGGGGGAGGGGGAAGGGTTTTGGTGAAGGGAAGATGAGCAGTGGGGAAAGTGGGAATGGAATTGGGGGGATGTCCGCTTAAGTTAGGGAAGAAAAAATAAAAATTTTAGACTTAAAAAAAAAAAATAAATAAGTATAATACTTACCTGGACCGCCTAGCTCCGCGGTCGCGGATTCTGGGAAGAAGGGTGCCCAATATTCGCTCCCCATCCGTGGTCGCGGACTGGAGACAGAACATATGCTAAAATCTGCGTTCCAATCCGCGACCGCAGATCCAGAGAAGTGAGGTGCCTAAAATTCACGGTCAGATCCGCGATCCAATTTGCGGCCGCGGATCCTCGTCTCCGACCAATTTTCACCTTTTTCACATTTTTACCTCTTCCTGGGTTAGTTTCGACCCCCGACTCCTTCTGATGCGCACAATTCTTGCCCTGCACACTAGTAGATCAGCCAGTAACGTTCAACATCAATTACAACAACAAAAGAAAAAGAAGATAATAATGTGTTCACTCCCAAGAAGTACCCGAGTTAAAGTCGTGGCACGACAATCAATAGTTCAATAGGTTGCCTCCCATGTAACACCTGATTTAACGTCGCGGCACGATGCAGGTAAGCGCATTTAAGGTTCGCTCAACCTTTGAGGCTCGATCAAATGGATCACCAACACTCCCTTTGCTTCATCCATGCCCACATAATGTAATAATATGTGCCCATTGACTCTGAATGCGCGAGAGTCATTTTTGCGGCAATCTCTACAGCACCAGTGGGTTGAACTTCGACCACATGAAATGGCCATGACCATCGCGACTTTAGTTTTCACGGAAATAACCTTAGTCTTGAGTTGTATAGCAATACCGTATCTCCAAGTTTAAAATTCCGCTCAATAATGTTTTTATCATGTATCATCTTCATTCTCTCCTTGTATAATCTTGTGATCTCAAAATCATGATAGTGGAACTCATCAAGATCATGAAACTCCGTGACTCTACTTGTTCCCGCAGCTTGCATATCGAGATTCAACTGTTTCAGCGCCCACCAAGCTCTATGCTCCAACTCCACCTGTAAGTGACACACCTTCCCAAACACCAACTTGTATGGAGACATGCCGATTGGTGTTTTGAAAGTGGTTCGATAAGCCCAGAGTGCATCATCCAACTTTCTCGCCCAATCCCTTCTAGTGGCATTCACGGTCTTAGTTAACACACTCTTTACTTCTCTGTTAGACACTTCCACTTGCGCACTCGTCTGTGGGTGATATGGGGTGGCCACCTTGTGGCATACATCATACTTCTCTAACAACTTCTCCAAGGCTTGATTACAAAAATGAGTACCTCTATCACTGATTATTTCCCTTGGAGTGCCAAATCGGGTGAATATGTTCTTTCTCAAAAAACCAATCACCCCCTTTGCATCATTTCTAGGGAGCGTTGTAGCCTCCACCCATTTGGACACGTAATCCATAATGATGAGTATGTACTCGTTGCCATATGAGCTGATGAAAGGCCCCATGAAATCTGCTCCCCATACATCAAACATTTTTACCTACTGAATTGGGTTCATATGCATCTCATGTCGATGGGAAATATTCCCGGTTCGCTAGCATTCATCACAACCCTTTACCCATAAATGTGCATCTTTGAACAATTTTGGCCAGTAGAAGCCCGATTCCAAGACTTCCGCAGCTGTCCTTACTCCCCCGAAATGCCCATCGTATGGTGACGCGTGACATGCCTGCAAAATAGAAGACTGGTCTATCTCAGGATCCATCTCTGGATCATGTTATCAATACAAATCCTGAACAGATAAGGCTTATCCCAATAATACATGCGACAATCACGAAAGAACTTTTTCTTTTGGACAGAGGAAAGGTCATAAAGAACAATACCGCTCGCCAGATAGTTTTCAATGTATGCATACCATGGAGCTTCCTCAAGACTCGTGGCTAGTAGTTGCTCATCTGGAAAGGTTTCCAGAATCTCTTCTACCTCAGCCTCTTTCTCAGATCCTTCCAGTCTAGACAAATGATCAGTTACTGTCAAATTCTTGCAGCAGTAGCACCCAGCGAATCAGGCGCGATTTTGACTCCTTCTTCTCGATTAGTTACTTGAGAGCAGCATGATCAGTAAAAACAATTACCTTTGAGCCTATCAGGTATGATCTGAGCTTGTCAAACGCGAACACCACTGCCAGCATCTCCTTCTCGGTCACAGTATAATTCAGCTGGGCTCCACTCAGCGTTCTACTTGCGTAGTATATTGGATGTATGATTTTATCTTTTCGTTGCCCAAGAACTGCTCCCACAGCATAGTCACTCGCATCACACATCAGCTCAAATGGTTGCTCCCAGTCAGGGGCAACTATGATAGGTGTTGTTACCAGTATCTTCTTCAATTTCTCAAATTCTACCCTGCAGTCATCAGAAAGACAAAAGGGTGATATTTTTCAAGCAATTTACACAAGGGTTAGCAATTTTGGGAAAATATTTTATAAATATCCTATAGAAACCGGCGTGCCCAAGGAAGCTTCTGATTGCTTTGACAGAAGTGGGTGTGGAAGCTTTGTTATCATGTCAACCTTTGCACGATCCACTTCAATGCATTTACTTGACATTAGGTGTCCCAAGACTATACCTTCATGTACCATGAGATGTCATTTTTACCAGTTGAGTACTAGATTCGTCTCGATACACCTCTTCAATACTATTCTCAAGTTCTTGAGGCAATCATCGAATGAATTCCCCACCACTGAGAAATCATCCATGAAAACCTCCATTATTTCCTCTACCATATCCGTGAAGATGGTCATCACGCACCTTTGGAATGTGGCAGGTGCATTGTATATGCCAAACGACATTCTCCGAAAAGCATAAATTCCATAAGCGCATGTGAACAGGGTTTTCTCTTTATCGTATGGTGCAATAGAGATCTGATTATACCCTGAGTACCCATCCAAAAAGCAAAAGTGGGACCTCCCTGCCAATCTATCTAGCATCTGGTCAATGAATGGAAGTGGGAAGTGGTCTTTACAAGTAGCCAAGTTCAACTTCCTGTAATCCATACAGATTCGCCAACCTACGACTGTTCGTGTAGAGATCAATTCATTCTTCTCATTTTTCCCTACCGCCATACCTCCCTTCTATGGCACACACTGAACTGGGGTAACCCAGTTGCTGTCAGAGATGGGGAATATGATTCCCGCATCTAACCACTTAATCACTTCTTTCTTCACCACTTCCTTCATGTTGGGGTTCAACCTTCTTTGATGTTCTCTAGAGGTTTGTGCCCATCTTCCAGTAAAATCTTATGCATACATAAGGCCGGGCTGATACCTTTAATGTCTGCTATGGTCCACCTAATTGCAGTCTTGCACTCCGCCAGTACCTGCAAAAGCTGTTCTGCATGCACATCTAACAAACTGCATGAGATAATAATAGGTGAAGTTGAGTTAGGTCCTAAGAATGCATACCTGAGATGAGATGGCAGTGGCTTCAGTTCCAACTTTGGTGGCTCTTCTATCAATGGCTTAGCTGGGGGAGTTTTTCTTTCCTCTAAGTGCAAGAGCTCAAATTCGAGCTCCCTCTTCCAAAAACCTTGGCCTTCAAGAGCAAGTACCCACTCTGCCAAGTCTTCTCCATTGGCTTCATTTAGGTTCTTGAGTCAGGCTGCTAGAGGATTTTTAGTGTTAAATGTCTCATCTTCCTCCTCCAAAATTACATCCACGACATCTATTAGAGAGCAATTTGCGAACTCACTTGGTCGCCGCATAGATTTATGCACGTTGAATGTTATCTCTTCATCATTTAATCTCATTTTGAGCTCTCCAGTTTCATAGTCAATTAGAGCTATCTCAGTGGACAATAATGGTCTTCCCAAAATTATGGGAATTTCCTCGTCAACCCGATAGTCAAGAATGACAAAATCTGCTGGGAACACAAACTTCCCAACCTGTACTAATACATCATCTAGAATACCAGAGGGTCTCTTCACTGTCCAGTAGCTAGATGTAGTAACATGGACATGGTTCTAGCTCTTCCAATTCCTAGCCTTTTGTAGATAGCTAGGGGAATAAAGTTTATGCTTTCCCCCAAATCGCACAGTACCTTAGCAAATGCATAATTGCCTATTGTGCATGGGATTGTGAAACTCCCTGGGTCAGACAGCTTCTCAGTGATGGGTCTCGTCACAATAACACTGCAAGTCTGAGTCAATGTAACCGTGGCCAAGTCTTGAAAGTCGAACTTGTGGGACATCAAGTCCTTCATCATTTTCGCATAACCAGGCATCTCCTTTACAACATCAATCAATGGAATGTTTACCTGAATTTGCTTCAACATCTCCAAGAATTTCTTGTACTGCTCATCTTTATGATATTTGGCCAATCTCTGTGGGAATGGTGATGGAGGTCGTTCCTTCCCTGTGATTTGATTTTTTCCTTGTTCAAGCACTACCTCCATTATCGGTTCCTATGCTGCCTCAGTCTTTTTCACGACCTCTTTTTCTTTATTGGCATCCTCTTGTGCATGTTGTACCGTCACCTCAGTCAACCTTGCTAAATCATCTACCTCAATGAGTACTGGCACCAGTGTCTCGGTAGGTCTGCTTTAGCGAGCAATTGCTTGCTCCAGGTCTAGGTCTCTACTATTTTGGAGGCTCACTACCATTAGCTATTTTGGGCCCTGTTCCTTTGGATTGATTTGTGTGTCTGTAGGTAACGTCCCCTGGGGATGATTATTTAAAGCCATCAAAATCTGTCTCAATTGGATCTCAATATTCTTTATAGCTGACTCATATGAGTCTACTCTTTCAGTTATTTTCCTAGTGGATCCAGTCAATTATTGCATCATTCCCTCAAGTCTAGCAAACCCATCTTCGTGTCTCACATGCTGATGTTGTTGAGGTTGATGATAAGCATGCTGCTGATTTTGCTGGTTGTAGCCCTATTGCCTTTGGTAAGGCACCACTTGACCCTAAGGTCGCATGGCCCCAAGATTGTTGCTATTGTTGTGCTGCTGTGGAGCTGGTCTATATTGTTGATTCTGCTGACCCCAATTTTGACCACCTGGTCTCTGTCCCCCATAGTTGTCCACATAATTCATGTTCTCCTAATATTGTTGGCTATCACCTTCCCCACTCCACGAGCAAACATATTGTTGATTAAGGCATGATGTACATAAACCCCCATTAGTTGCATCAACTATGTGTACCTGTTGTTTCTGGCCTGATTCATCAACCTTCTTGGTGAGGATGCTCATTTGTGTCACTAGAGTGGCCATATTTCGAGCTATGGAGTTAGCTGGGTCTAAGGCCACTGAGTGAACCACAGGAGTGATTGGAGCATTTTTTGTCGTCCATCCTGAATTTTGTGCCATCTTGTCAAGTAAGATATTGCTTTCTTTGAATGTTTTGCTCAAAAATGCTCTACTTGCTGAAGCATCAACATTAGCCTTCAAGCTATCTGCCAAACCCATGTAAAACCTCTTCCCCAACATTTGCTATGGAATACCATGGTGTGGACACAAGAACAGCAGCTCTTTGAACTTTCCCACGTTTCTTGTAATGTCTCTGCTGGTTTCTGTCTGAAGCTCAATATCTCATCAATTTGCTGGGCAGTCTTATTGGGTGGGTAAAATTTGTTCACAAATTGCTTGACTAATTTCTCCCAAGTAGTGATGGAGTTTATGGAGAGTGAATTAAGCCAAGTCTGAGCCGCTCCCGTCACTGAGAATGGAAACAACAACAGCCATATTGCTTTCGGTGTCACATTATGTTGCCTTTGCGGCACAGATTGACAAGAAATTCTTTAGATGTTGTTGAGGATCTTCAACGTATGACCTTGAGAACAGTCCCTTGTTCTGCAACAAATGAAGCATGTTATTTGTGATTTGGAATGATTCAACTTGTATCTAGGGGACTACAATTGCAGTTGCTAAGTTGTCAGCAGTGGGTTGCGCCCAATCGCACAATGCTACTTCTGGCACAAGAGGCACCACCACCTGATTGATCGAGTCATTCACATTATCCCCATTTTTCCTGTTGTTTATTTCGTTTCCCATGTCTGGTTCAATTTGTTCTGGGGAGTTCTGTAGTTTTTTGCCTTTCTTGTTTGCACGATTCAATGACTTGAAAACTTTCTCAGGATCTGATAATGCTTCGAACAATTCACCAATTCTTGAGGAGTTCCTAGGCATGCACCTGTAACACCCGAGACTACACTAAGAATTTTTGCACTTCTTTTAACTGCAATTAATAACACCGTTAATTCCCCGGCAACGGCGCCAAAATTTGATCACGCCCAACTATGCCTTATAAAAGGACTAAGCGGTCGTTGCAAAAATAATCCAGTTTACAGGTCGGGAGTCGAATCCCACATGGAATTAACCTATCAATCACAGCTATTTAACTCACACAAATTCACGTATTCAATCTTTAGAAATATTTGAGTAATAGATAGGATGTTTATTAACCAAATATTACGTAATGAGAATGCAACAGTTAAGAACTAACTGCGAACATGATGTAGACAAGAATTAGAATGATCTAAGGTTCTGATTTCCCCTACTGTCGGAGTTCTTCCCACTACGTTTGCTATAAATTTTCCTAAGTCTTCTCTATCGATCATGAGCACTCTGACTGTCGTAACTCTCTCCCGAGTAATTACAACAATATACCAGACATATTCTCCCGAATTATGCTAGTTATCCTTAATTACAGCTCACTTAGATCGCAACCAAGGTTTTGTTATCCCTAATCCCACCTTTAAACCCTTCTTATTGATCCCTCATATACGTCAGGAGTGATGTTGTTCAACAACAAGCTAAATATGCACTCTCTCCGGAGTAATGCACAGTAAATAGGAACAGTTAATTGAGGTCCCTTCAATCAACAACAATAAACATATAGTTGAACAAATAGAGAGAATACTATGGCAAATCTAAATTAACGTAACGAGAAATCCATCCTTCAATAGGTTCCATCAAAACCCTAGATTAGAAGATTATCCACTCATACTAAAGCAAAACAAATCACTAATATAATTTATAATCGTCAAAATAGAAGTAAGAAGAAGAAGATAAACCTTTTAGGAATTGATTTTGCTTCTCTCCCTTGTTCTTGCCTCTTAAATATTCTAAAATCAGCTATCTCCAACTTCTGGTGAGTTTAGGCTTTATATATGATTAGGTTAGTCGCCTAAGAAATTAAACAATTTCCCCTACGTGTTTCACTTTTGACTGCCCGTCCGCAGCCGCGGATCCGGCCACGGATTTTGACTGCCCCACTACTTCAAGTTCTCAAGCTAATTCGTGGCCCTCTTCGCGGCCGTGCATCTGGATGTTGCATTTCGCTTGCTTTTCTCGCTCCTTTTCGCCCGGGCTAACCTTCGATTGGTCTTCCACGCTTCACAATGACTCCAAAACACTCTTTAGCTCCCTCCTAGCTCGGAGTGGCTCCTGCAAAACATCAATTTATCAATTAGAACATTTGTCATATTTTAACATTCAAACCTCAATAAAGTGCGGCTAAATTAGAGTGTAAATAGAGTCTAAATTGCATAAATATATGCTACTATCAATTGGTTTATTTCATTTATTACTATGCCTCATGCTTACTCGTCTCTTTACTGTACCTTATGTTGTTGGACCACTAGTGAGTGTCAATGTCGACCCCTCGTCACTACTTCTCTAGGGTTATGAGTACTCATATTACACTTGCTGCACATTTTTATGCAGGTACATATGCGACTAGTGGCCTCGTGAGAGCAGAGGAGCATATGCATACGGAGACTTAGGTGAGTTGCATTCATTATTACGACCCGCAACCGGCAGAGCCTCCTTCAGAGTATTTATATTTTCCTTGTCCAAATTTGTATTTCGGATAGATGCTGCATCTAATTGTATATTCCTAGTAAATGCTCATGCACTTGTGACACCAGGTTTTGGGATAACTATGGGTTGTTTTGTACTCAAAATGGTTACAAGTATTATTATTTACTCTGTAGAGCCCCATTCTTTTACTATTTATTTGAAGGAAAATACGATTTCTACAATATTGAAATGAGAACCAAATGAAGTAATTATTCTTGGCTTGCCTGACCGTGGTGTCCAGCACCATCACGACCTTTAATGGATTTCGGGTCGTGATAATTTTTATATGAGAAGTCTAATATTTTCAGCCCAAATTCAGCCATTAGAGGCCTAATTTTGAATTCCTTCCAGCAACCCTTTTCCTTTTGGACCCTCCGACCCACCAGACCCGCCCCATTCCACATTTTTAATCCCCAACCATCTTATTCAATCCAATGGTCAGTGTTCTTGCTCATGACCAAATAAAAACAATATTTTACACCTAAACCCTAATCTCTCTAAGTCAGTCGCTCACCTAATTCTCTCCACCCTCTACCCCCCAGCCACACCCCCAAACTCGTTGGACTCACTCCCAAATTAGGCGAGTCCACTCACTCGTGTCATCCGCTGGTCCTCTCCCTCTCCCTCCTCCACGTCGCCCATCCCATAACGAACTCTAACAATAGAAGATATTCCATTTCCCCATAACCCCACGCGTTTTGATATCTTTAGGATAATTTTGGATAAATGGGAGTGTTAGATTGGAGTAAAATCGAATCCACGCCTTCCATCTGTCCTGAATTTATTCTAGGCAGAGAAATTTTAGGAATTATTGGGATTTTTGAGGGATTTTGGGCGTGACTTGAAGAGGAGGATAGAAGCTTCTATAATAGATATACAAGGGTATTTTTCTCCTCAATTGGAGAGGTTTTTCGATTAGAGAAATTTGGGAAAAAGAGCTAGGGTTTTGGTTCTGGGAAGAGAAATTAGGGAATAGAGTTAATTTTTCTGATCTTTATTTGTCGTGGGATTTAAATGTTAGCTCTGATATTTTAAGGTAATAGACATGCGAATGAATGTTTCTTAACTCGTAGTATATATAGGTTCACCATTTTTAATTATTCCTTAGTTAAGATTCTTTAGTCCAAACCTTTGGTATCGCAGCATATTTTGTCACGTTATTGTTTGTTTTCATTCTTATCTTAGTTGTTAAGATTACCTAGTCTTTCCTTATTAAAATAAAATTGAAAATAGGAAGGAATCTTGTTATTATATGGATGGATTTTTTTCATCTATGTGCCAAGTTGTAAGATTTGAGTAACTTAAATATTAGAGCAAAATTTTCAACTCATGTGTTAGGCTGCTTCTTATTCGAATGTTAACTTATGGCAAATTTTACTTCTTAAACATTTATCTTTTTATGTCTACATGAATCTTTCGGCATGTATTTCTTTACTTATTTCAGTTAAGATAGTTTAATATTATGTTAGTAAAATCTAGAGTGTGATAGTGAGAGTCTCGGATTTGACATAATGGAAAATTAACAAAATTGGGGTGGCGATGGACACCTTTGAATGGCTCTTCCTGATGGCTTTGGTTCAATTTTCTTTCTTTTGATGTTCTAGCTTTCTTTAACTTGTAGATGCCGTAGATGATCTTTGATGCTTTCTTTGTTTTAGATGGTTTATTTTGTCTCTTCTGATTCATATTTGTTATTGTTTGTATTTTATATCGAATGGGTCGGGTTGTTAGGATTAAAGGGCGAGTCCACCAGTGATTAATTGTTTTGCTTGCTTTAGGCGGGACAACCTCGAACTTTCTTGTGTGTTTATTCTTTTTTGTTTTACCTCAATTAGAGTATTCTTAAAAGCCAATTCATTCAAGTATGCAACGGTACTAGTTATGAGACTCGGAAAATGCTTAAAGGTCCATTCCTTTTGAATTGGCATACTTAGCTATTTTTTGCCACATAGGCCATTTCTGCAAAAGGGTCATTTTGCGAAGTAATTATGGGGATTATGAGTCCTTGGAGTTTAAGGCCATATAAGCCTTCGTGAGGTATTTCCATGTCTTAGAGGTCACCCTTATTGAGTTTTCACTTCTAGTCACCTTTGGCCACGTAGGTCATTTTGCAAAAACAACCTCATTCGTGTCTTGCATGTATTGGACGTGTTATGGTCTCACATAGTCCCTTGAGTCACTAACACAATTTGGTATTATTCTTCTTATAAAGGTATGGATCCATTTACCAGAGCTTGTGCATGACAGACGCCCCAGGACCATCCTAGCAAAGACTGTTGCCTTCAGGAGCTATTTGAGGAGACTTTTTATATTTTTGAGTCTGTTTTTATGTTTGTCTTTTACTTTGTAGTATTGTCCAGTAGTATTGAGTCTTTTAGGTGATGTCATAGTCTAGTTGAGTTTGTCGAGTCTTTTGTTACCGTACTTCCTATTTTGTATTTGAAAAATCAAAAAAAATTATAAATAAAAAATTTAAAAAGATTTTTTATTTTTAGTTTATTTTGCCCATTACTTTTCCAGATTTACGCTTGGTCTGATTCATGTGGAACATGATACGTAGGAAACTTATATCGTATTACATCGAATCATCTTTAAAAAATTTAAGAAAAAAGAAGATGAAATGTCCTAAAGCTAACATGTTGGCTTTGTTTTTCCCCTCTTTATTGCCTTTATTATTATCAGTTAGGAAGGTGGTTAGTTTGTGGAATTCTAGGGAGTCATCCATACAACATTAGGTCAAAGCGCAAGGCAGCTATGACTAGTAAGGAATTGGACACAAGTGTTGTTGATCTGTCAAGGGAGATTGTGGAACTAGAATCTGAGTTGAAAGAAGAGGTCCAAAGGTTGAAACAACAGATGACAGAGATGTACCATGCTTGGATCAGTGGGCATCCTAACCCTTATTCCCCACTAACTACACAAAAAACCCTGCCACCAACCCACCACTATCACAAGCCTAGATTCCCACTATTGTTGATCTTTTCCCACAACATGCATCGGGCTTTACCCCTTACCACAACTACCCTGGAACCTCATCCAAACCTTTTCGCGTTGCACCTGTCAAAACTACCTTATATCTCACGCCATTAACTACTTATGTTTTTGTAGTTCTTCCATAAGCCACATGTTGATATTCAATTTTTTTCTTATATTTTTTAAAATACATATATACTTTCAAAATAGCATATTTGCATCAATATTTAGTTTACAAACCTATACAAGAGTTTTCTATAATTTTTCACAATTTTTAGAGCTTTAAATCAATTTTCTTGCATTTAAATTATATAAATATTACTTTAAATTATTTTGTGATGACTTAGTTACCTAAAATTATTATTTTTCACCTGTAATATATGTTTCAAATATTTCAATTTATTTCATATAATTACATTAGCATTTTTAAGTTATTTATCTAATTTTGCAACAATGGCCTACATTCATGCATAAAGGCTCTTCATTTTATATTATTTGTGTCAAAATAGAATTCTTATATTTTATAATACAAATTTATTATTTTAAGTATTTCAGTGTATATATAATATTTTATTTATTTATTAAGCATTTTATAAACTAGTTTTGATAAATTTTGGGGTATTTAAATAATAGCCCAAATTCTACCTATTTTTCGGACCCAAATTAACGCAGCAGCCTAGCCCGTTTACCCCAAGCCCAAAACCAAACTACCCTTTTAAAACAACCATGCCGGCAACCCATTTAAATGGCCGCCCAACCCCATTCTCTCATCTTGGTCGTTGATCTCACATGATCAATGGCCCCTAATAAACCAACCCCTTTTTAATTATTCCCCTTACCCAAAACCCTAACCTGTTTCATCTCTCCGCAACCGCCTTCACACCCTCTATTCTTCCCTCACATAAACCCTAGCTGCCATACCCCAGTCTTCTCCGATTCCAACCCAAACATGGAATCAATCCATGATCTACTTACCCATTTTGTGATACTATGCTATTATGTGCATGTCTATGGTGTTACTTAGTTCTTGCCCTATTTTTGGCAAGAACTACTTCTCAAGAACGAGATTGATTTACCTTGGTTCTGTGAAGATCTGGACGATCTTTCGTTTATAGACATTCTATAATGAATTATTCTTGCATTATTGGTTCGATTCAAGGCCGTTAGTCCTAACTAGGGTTTGAGATTTTCCCTCTTCCTTTACTGATTTTCGATTTCATGTGATATTCTTTCCTTTCTTGTGCTTGACTGATGAATTCTCCTTATTTCGTGTTTAATCTAGTGTATTTCCTTATTTTTATGTGTTATTCGCCCTAAAACTGATTCTAATTGATTTTGCATGCTACATTTTTCTTATTTTGTGTTTAATATACTGTATTTTCTTATTTTATGTGTTAAATCTGCTATTATATAAATCCCTTCCCTAAATCCTCTTAAACAGACTTTTGAATCTCCAAAAATCACTATTATTTGTTCTCACTACTCTCTTTTTTCACTCATTCACTCACTGTTACACTCGAACACTCTTTAAAACGATTGAATACTGGGCCGGCTGTAATCCAAGACCATTAAAACGACCTCCTCCAGTGTAAGCACTGCTCGGAGCCCATTCTCGAGGCTTTTGTGAACTCTAAAGCATCGGAGATCTGGGGTTCTTGCTATTATGCTCTTTATTATTCTTTTGATTTTGCTACTGGTTAGTGCTTTAACCCTTGCAATGTTAAATTTATTTCGTTCCTTCTACATACCTATATGTATTTGAATTACATAAGCATGATTTAATTTTGAATGCATAATATCGCACTACTATGATAATGCTCAATACTCCTTGTCATTCTGTGATAGCTGAACGCATGAGATAGTTTACTGCTTGGGTTAGGATAATATGTATTCTTCACTATGGTTTGCACTTCTATGTTGATTCTCTGTTTTTTTTTCTGGAATGCATTTTGTACCTCTAGCATCTGAATATGATCAGATTTGAGCTTCAATGCAAGTCCATTTTGATATGAATCTGACTACTTTGACTATATGTTTTTAGTTATAAAATTTCTTCATATTTTGTTTTTGGGTACTACCACAAGTCTATGGAAACCACCTCCACTCTGAACAAATCCTTTAGTGCTAAGTTCTGTGTTTGCTTGACTTCTCTTTGTGTATTAGTCCCAACTCTATGGAATACTGCTTTAAAGATTGCTCTAGATATGTTTCCTTGCTATCCTGATTTTAAGATAAATACTCTATTATTTTCTATCAACTATGACCTTGCTTCTCTGCCAATGTGTTTCCCCCAGTATGCCTTAGTTCATTTGCTACCCTGTCCTTTCAGTGATTATCACAATGTGTGTCCCCCCATCGTGTCTAAATACTGATTAACATGGCACTGAGTGTGAACAACTATTTTTTGACCACACCCAAATTCTATACTATTTTGCTATAAATATTAA
>ML389488.1:620-11125 GCA_005239525.1 Nicotiana knightiana
CAGTTTAGTATTTAATAAACTCAATTGATACGTTCAATTCTTCGTGGGATCGACTCTGGGCTTAATACCCCAGATTTATATTTGCAACGCCCGTTTAGTCTTTATAGAAGACATAGTTGAGCGTGATCAGTATGCCTGTCGAAATCATTCTTGCTCATGATCCCTCGAGAGCTCTGGCCTCGGTCATTTCTCCTTTCACTTCGTACAGGGTTGCGCCCAGGTCCATTGCTCCTACGATCTCCATTATACGGATGGTATCGATCCCTGTTCAACCTGGGTTCTAGATCAATGTCCCTCTTGATTCTGGCAACGGGCCTGATAGGATAAACGGAGCCCCCAGCTGGTCGTCTTCGACTCTAATCTTTGATTGATATCGATTATGTACATTGTCCCAAGTAATAGACGGGTATTCAATCAAGTTCTGTTTCAACTGTTGTGAAGCCACTTAGCTTCGTACATTGAGTCCTTGGGTGAAAGCTTTAACGGCCCAATCATTGGCGACCGGTGGTAGATCTATTCATTCCATTTGGAACTGAGACACAAACTCTCTGAGCATCTCGTTATCTTTCTATCTTACCTTGAAGAGGTCCGACTTACTAGTCTCGACCTTAATGGCTCCGGCGTGTGCCTTTACAAAAGAATATGCAATCATAGCAAAAGGATCAATAGAGTTAGGTGGTAAATTGTGGTACTATATCATAGCTCCCTTTGACAAGGTCTCCCCGAATTCCTTCAGTAACACAGATTCGATCTTATCGTCCTCTAGATCATTCCCTTTAATTGCACATATGCAAGAGGTGACATGCTCGTTTGGGTCGGTCGTCCCATTGTACTTAGGAATCTCGGGCATGCAAAACTTCTTGAGGATTGGTTTGGGAGCCGCGCTCAGGGGGAAAGACTTTTGTACGAACTTTTGGGAATCCAAACCCTTCAATACTGGTGGGGGCCCCGGGATTTGATCAACCCTGGAGTTATAAGTTTCTACATGTTTGTCGTTTGCTTCGATATTCTTTTTCCCCCACTCAACTCGTTTCGTTAGTTCCTCGAGCAACTTTATGATTGCAGGATCGGCCCCCGATTCATTCTCGTTCAATTTTCTTGACACTGATTCGTTCATGTGAACAACTTCCTGGGACGGCTCGGGCACGATCCTGCTTGGTGCATGATTTTGGTTTTGGAGCTAGGCTATCGTGGCTTGTTGAGTCTGTAACATCCCGAAGATCACCCGAAGGCTGATTTTGCCCGCTTCGCCGCCATGTGTGCTCTGAGCGAGTGATCGAACATCCCTACGGATGCTACTCTTGGGATCGAAAGCCACATTTGAATTAATGGCTACATGCAAGATGATGTCGATTGGATCTACACCCGGAACTCCATTGAGGCCAATTGGAGGTACATCGTTCCCTGGTGCTATGTTGTCATTCTCGTCATGGTGACCAAAGTCATTGTCCACGTGTACGGGTGATGCTTGAGAGTTCGACATTTTGATCCTGGAATCAAAGATACTCACAAGAACAAGTGTAAAATTGTGTGTGTTACGAAAGTTAGTACCAAGAAATCACTATTATCCTTAGCCCCACGGTGGGATCCAATACCTTAAAAACGGATAACAATTGAATTTATATGCGGTTTTAAGGATACGTAATATAACTTGGCACAAATAAATATATCAATATTGAAATTGACTATAAAAGAAATAATGCAAACCAAACGAATCGAATAGCCTTGGCCCTTGAGTTCGATCACCCTTGAACCAAGAGAAGTTTCAACTGATATAAGAACAGAGTAACAAGGTAATGAAACCTAGAAAAAGACAGTGTATTGCTTTGTATTACGTAAATGTGATGTGTTATACAAATGATCAGACCCCCTTTATATAGTAGGGGAGTCCTACTCTTGATACAGTTCTAAATGAAGTAAAAAATCTCATGATTGGATAATTGGTCGGTCTATTCTTGATACATGTCGAGATATTCGTTGTGATCCACGCTCGATCGCGAATATTTTGTCTTTCTGTTATCCGGCTCAACAAATTTTCCTAGATCTCGATTTTGCTCGGTCCCAGGGGCTCGAACTTTGACACTGTAACCTCGGACCTCGATTTGGTATGGGTTCAAGGTCGAACCTTAATCTATTACATTCTAGTTTTGATCAGTTTACGCAAGGAGGGGGTGGTTTTACCGTATACAGTATCATTCTATCAACCAATATGTAAAAGAGAGAGATATATTTGTCTTAAAGAAGGCTTGTCATTTATGGTTTGCAAGTGGAGACCGGAGATGATCAATAAACAATAGCCACTCTGTTCAAGAGCTTATTGATTTAATTTCTTGTATTAAATTCTGTATATACCATTGTTGCCAAGTTCTTCCTTTAGGAATATTTCATTCTTCGTTGAAAAGAATTCATACACACAAAAAAAGGATATTCTTGAAACACAACTAGCAAGTGCTTTCATTTGTGCAAAATGGTCTATGTAACTTTTCGAAGATAACTAGTCTTAACCAATTTATTACTTTATGTCATGCCTTTAGCATAATATATATTCCAATATTTTCATACGTTAGTCCTTCATCGTGTAATATATATATATATATATATATATATATATATATATATATATATATATATATATATATATATATATATATATATATATATATATATATATATATATATATATATATATATATATATATATATATATATATATATATATATATATATTTACATGCATCCTTACATATTGTATGCACTTTTTGGGAAGAAAATAATCTCGTACAATCAGTTACGTACAATCTGAATAAAAAATATTTATTATGATCACAAAATTTATATCTCCTTTTGGATATACGGAAAAGAAAACAAAAGGTTTTTTAAAGCCTTATAAATATTACCTAGTTTATTATTTGTGTAATTATGAAAAGTATGTGAATATTAAGAAATCAACTGCAATATATATGAATTTGATTATGATTTCGGACAAAGGAAAAAAGAGAGTCGTGAGAGAACAATTGATATTTTCATTATGTGTCAAAACCTGTACAGAGACTTCTAGAAAGTCATAGTTATACTTGGAGGCAAAATTGTAACACACTACACTCTTTACATGGGTTATATACCCGAAAAATTATAAATACACTTGAGCCAAAAACTAGACTAAAACTAACTAATAAGACTAACTAATAAATAGTAGGTTGTATCCATGATCATGTAACGCCAACACCCCCCCGCAAGTTGGAGGGTGATACAACATTCAACTTTCCAAGTAGTAAGCGATGATGTCCACTTGTTAAACACTTAGTAAAAATATCAACCAATTGAGAAGAAGTAACAACATGATGCAAAGAAATGAGACCATCAGCTAACTTGGTCCAAATGAAATGACAGTCGACCTCAATATGCTTTTACGCTTGTGAAAAAATGGGTTTTTCGCTATGTGAAATACTACCAAGTTATCACAAAAAACAATAACTGGGCAAAAAGAGGCAAGTCTAAATCAGCAAGCAAACGAACTAACCAAACAAATTGACCCACAACTTTACTCATGGCTCAATATTCAGCTTCTCCTGATGATAAATAAACAATAGCCTACTTCTTCGATTTCCAACTAACAAGGTTGCCTCCCAATGATATGCCAAAACCAGAAACTGATATGCGGGACTTAGGACAGGCTGCCCAATCACTATCACAAAAGGACTGAAGTGAAAAATCTGATAAAGCATTAAGAAACACCCCTCATCAGGTGTGCCATAAAATACATCATGATATCTATTGCAGCATCCATACGAGGAATGCAAGGAGACTTGAGAAACTGACTTAAATGTTGGACAGCAAAACACAAGATCTGGTCTAGTGTGGGTGAGAAAATTCAATTTTCCAATGAGGCTTCTATAAGATCTTGGATTAGGCAACACAACTCAAGAGGAGATACTACCGCGGAAGCATCGATACAACCAAACTCAGAGATTAAATCAGAAGTAAACTTCTTTTGGTGAAGAAGAACCCCAAACGCATCATACAATATTTCAATACCCAGAAAATAATTGAGCAAACCTAAATCCTTGATCTTAAGTTGGTCATCAATGAATTGTTTGAGGGTAGCTATCTTAATAAGATCATCACCAGTTAGAATTATATCATCGACATAAACAGTAAGCAAGACAGTGGAGGAAGCTGATTTCTTAAAGAAGAGAGAGTAATCATTCAAAGAATGAGTGTATTCTCTAGTGTAAAGAGCTTGAGATAACTTATCATACCATTGTTGGGATGGTTGTCTCCATCCATAGAGAGATTTTTGAAACTTACAAACAAGAGTAGAATATGAATCTGAGGTAGAAGTAACTGTTAGTCCAGGGGGAAGTTTCATATATACTTCCCCATCTAAGTCACCATGAAGAAACACATTGTTTACATGTAATTGAAAAAGAAAGTAATTCCTCTTAACAGAAACAGTAATTAAGAACCTAATGGTGCATATTTTAACCACCGGGGAAAATGTCTCATGAAAATCAACACCTTCTACTTGTGTAACACTCCTCACAACTAACCTTATCTTGTACCTTCCCACACTATAATTAGTTTAATACTTAATTTTATAGACCCATTTAAAGCTTATAACTTTCTTCCCTTGAGGTAATTCAACTATTGTCCAAGTGACTTTAGCTTCTAAAGCCTGAAACTCCTTCCTCATGGCTTCTTGCCAGGCAGGGCTGGAAGCAGCCTGAATAAAAGAATGAGGCTCAGCAAAAACTATGCGGGCAACAGAAAGGGATGTAGTAGTGAAGCTAGAGAGAGAAGGAGGAATTTGAACAGCAAAATCATTTAAGTGTGAGGGAAGGGTATGATTCCTACTACTTCTCCTAATCTAAGAAGAATGGATTAGATCAGCTGAAGCGGCAGAAGATATAGGTTGAGGAATAGGAACTAAAATAGTAGAAGATTCTGAAGGAATAGGAAAAATAGTATCAGGAATAGGGGGATCATTGATAAAGGAGTAGGGAGAAAAGAAGACAAAGGAGAAGAAAGAGAAGGAGATGTATCATCAGAGATAAAAGTGGGAAAATGACTATGAGAAGATGATAGAAAAGAGTAAGGGAATACAGATTCATGAAAGATGACATTTCTGGAGACTAACAGAGATTTAGTAGACACATTATACAGCTTGTATCCTTTCTAACCAAATTTATGACCAAGAAAAATAAAAGGCACAGCTCTTGGATCAAATTTACCCCTATTACATTTAGGAACAGTGGCATAACAGAGGCAACCAAAAGGATTTAAGTGGGAATAAGAGGGATCCTTCTTATTTAAGATTTCAAAAAGGGTTTTACTATGCAAAACAATGGAAGAAAATCTATTTATCATATATGTGGCAGTTAAGATGCAATATCCCCAAAACTTAAAAGGTAGTTTGGATTGAAACAATAAAGCTCTTATTGTCTCTAACAGGTGTTTATGCTTTCTTTCAACAATGACATATTGTTGAGGTGTATGCGAATAAGTTGTTTGGTGAATATCCCATTATCTAAAAAATATTATATGGCATAAATAGAAAGGCCAATTTCTAAGGCATTGTCACTTCTAATGGTTTTGACTAGAAGATTAAATTGGGTTCTGATCATGGAGATAAAATCTTTTGGCAAAGTGAAAGCATTTCGACTGCATTAGATGAGTCCAGGTTGCCCTGCTACGATCATCCACAATGGTCAAGAAATACTTTGTACCAAAGTATGTGCTAGTATTATAGGGTACCCTGGTGTCAACATGAATGGGTTAAAACAAAGACTTGGAGACTGAATTACTTTGAGGAAATGGTAGCCTTGTCTGCCTTGCAAAGGGACAAATGGGACACGCAAATGATTTTTAGAAGATAGTTGAGCAGAAATGGAAGCAAAACTTTTCATTATAGCAAATAGAATATGTCCCAGCCTATGATGCTAAAATATATTATATTTTTTTATACTAGGTACATCATTACTGGAAGTTAAAGGAAAATAATTCAATGCAGATTTAGATTGTTTAGCATTGGAAAATATCCTATCACTGTTATTCATACATTGCATATCTTTATTAAAAACAAGATTAGGACAACTATGACTAGAATTAGACTCATGAAAAAGGCCTATATCATAAGGCATGAAGATGAATGAAACAAGACTATCTAGTCAAATTGTTGAATCAATTTTTAATTTGAGATTAAATTGTATTGAAAAACTAGGAATGTATAAGACTTCACAAAGAGTGAAAGAAGAGAACAAGTTAACAGAACCAGTGTAAGTAACTTTTGCTTTATAACCATTGGGAAGAGTCACAAAATAAGGAGTACGGAGTGGAGTAATGTTAGAAAGGATGTTTTTGTTTGAGGTCATATGATCAGTACCTCCACTATCTATAATCCTAACATTTCTACTAGCATCAGACAGAAAACAAATATGAGAATCATCATTAATATAAACAGACAAAGAGAAATTACTACCAGCAAATTTGGCAGAGCCCATGAGGTTAGGTTAAGAATCAGCAACTAAAGAAACTTGAGTTTGTTAGAGACATAAGTTGTGCATATTGTTATTTTGTTAATCTAGGTACTGAAGAGGCCTGTTCCTCATGGTCAGAAGTAGCGTAAAGTTGGGTAAGTTGTATTGAGGTAGAGTGTATAATGTTTCAGGATTGATATAATCAGCCTCAGCAAACACATTAGCGGTCATTCTTTTTCCCTTATTGAATTTGAAATTTTGTGGAAATCCATGTAGCTTGTAGCATCTGTCGATTAGATGTCCAGTTTTTTACGATATTTACAAAATATATTTCCCCTGAACTGATCAAAGTCCACTTTCTTAGTATATTGTTTTGGAGGGAAGGCCTTATTATTGACATTGGCATTGGCAGTTGGATGGAAAGCTTTATTGCTGGCATTCACAGTGAAAGAAGCAAAATATTGTATACACTATCAAATGTGGAGGAGGTTGCATCATGAGAAAATTGCTTCTCACTCCCACATAGATTTCATTTAGGCCCATAAGAAACTAATGAAGCTTATCCTCCTCCTCATCTTTTTGAATACCATCTCTTGCGGCACACATGCAACGATTTCCATGGTTCTTATCCATTGTACCCAACTCATCCCAGAGTTTCTTTAGTTTATTAAAATATGATGCAATGTCAAGAGATCCTTGTTGTTGTGATGACCCAAAAGGTTATCTTATATTGTAGAACTCAATTATGCGTTCTTTAGCCTTAAAAATCTCCTTTTTACCCTCCTCGATTTGTGTGCACAGTCCAGGCATATTTTCATAAAGCTTTTATGTTGAAAATTGATGAAATAATAATATTTGGCCTTAAAAGTTGATTTTAGTTGACTTCAGTCAGCATTTTGAGTAAACGAACACAGACCCGTATTTTGGTAGTCCCGGTGTGTCCGTAGTGAAATATAGGACCTGGTTGTATGCCCGAAATCAAATTCCGAGGTCCCTAGCTCGGGATATGAATTTTTGTTGAAAATTAAGAGACTGGAAATTTAATGATTTTAAGAAATTGGTTAATGTTTGATCTTGTTGGTATCGGGTCTGTATTTTGGTTACGGAGCCCAGTACAGGTCCGCTATGATATTTATACCTTATCTGTGAAATTTTTGAGAAACATAACTGATTTAACGTGATTCGGATGCCCGGTTGTGAAAATAGGAATTTCAAAGTGTTCTTGGGAATTTCATGTGATTTGGTGCTAATTTCATAGTTCTAAGTGTTATTTTGGAGATTTGATAGCACGAACAAGTTTGTGTGATGTTTTAATACTTGTGTGCATGTTTGGTTTGGAGCCCCGAAGCCTCGGGTGAGTTTCGGATAGGCTACGAAGTGATTTAAAACTTAGGAAAATAGTTGGTGTGCTTCAGGTCTGCAGATCTCGCATTTGCTATGTCTGGCTCGCAAATGCGAGACTCGCAATTGTGAAGAAATATCGCGTTTGCGAGCATGGGCTGGGACTGGGGATTCTCGCATTTGCGAGGTTTATGCCGCGTTTGCGGAAGTCCAAGGCAATTGCGAGCAGATGTTTCGCATTTGCGAAGGCTTCAGAAATGTGACAGGTTCGCATTTGCGATATCTTTCTAGCATTTGCGAAGCTGAGGTCGCATTTGTGACATCTGCAGCTGGTAAAACTTGACTTAGATGGGATTTTTGCCTATTTTTCAAAACCTTCAAAATAAGAAACCCTCTAGGCGATTTTTCAAAGATCACTTCTTCCCCAAATCATAGTAAATGATTCTTATCGTTTCTTTCAATCTTTCACTTCATTTTACAAGATTTCAACCTAAAATCTAGGAATTCATGGTAGAAATTGAGGGTTTAGGTAGAATTAGGAATTTTTTGAGAAATTGGAATTTAGACCTTAATTTGGGCGGATTTCGAAACTAGCTACATATTCGGGCTCGGGGGTGAATGGATTTTGGTTCGAACCTCGATTTTTTACCAAGCGGGCCCATGGTCGATTTTTGACTTTTGGGGAGAAAGTTTGGAAAACCTAAATTTATGTATTGAAATTGATTTCTTTAGCAATATTTAATGTTATTAAGTTAATTATGGCTAGATACGAGTGGTTCGGAGGTGGAAACTAGAGGAAAAGCGATAATTGAGCAGTGAGTGGCATGTGGATCAAGGTAAGTATTGTGTCTAACCTTAACTTGTGGGAATTAGGAACCCTCGGACTATGTGATTATGTGAAATCCATGTGAGCGGCGTATATGCAAGGTGACGAGTGTTTATACATCGCAAAGTTATATGTTTTTCCTTGATTTACTGCTTTCCTTTAATTGTTTCATTCTCTGTCTTAATTGTTATATGCTCTAAATGCTTCGATGCTTAACTGCTACGTGTTAATCAATATCTTCTCCGGTTAGCTATGTCAGTTCTCCCCATAGGTCCCCTAATCCCTGTTATTTGCTTAATTTGACTTGTTTGCACCTTTTAAATTGTAAACTGTTGGATTGGTCTTGGTGTGTAGTATTATTTGAGTAGATTTTATAATGATCAAGGTTTCCTTTGCTTGGTTCAGTTTGGTATTAATTTAAATTGACTGTGTATCTTGAGTGTTTGGTACTGATATGGTGGGATCGGGTTGCACGCCGCAGCAGGAGGAATAAGGGAGGAATTATATGGAGGAATAAGGGTGAATATGTTTATACGGTGGGATCGGGTTTCACGCTGCAACAGGAGGAATAAGGATGGAATGATATTGTGAAATAAGGTTGAATTATCTTATTGATATTGATATATGGTGGGATCAGGTTGCGCGCCGCAATATATATATATATATATATATATATATATATATATATATATATATATTACTTTTACTGTAATTGTTAAGGAGGAATAAGGGAGAATTTTGTGATGTCTGTTGGGATCGGATTGCGCGCCGCAACAAAACTATATGTTTCTATTACCTAAACTGCATTTCTTTTTGGTATTTCTTTCATATCTGATATAGTAAGGATTGGTAATTTTGGACAACACTGGTTCACTCTAGAGGTTGTGGTTATCGATTTCAGTTGGCTGTTTGGTTCTGTCATGTATTTCTATTATTTTGTCATCTATATACTGCGTATAGGTTTTGTATAGATGCCTCGTCACTACCTCGTCGAGGTTAGGCTCGGCACTTACCAGTACATGGGGTTGATTGTACTGATACTACACTCTGCATATTGTGCATATTTTGGAGACGGTCCCAACAGCGGTCATTAGTGAGCTCGGATCGGATATCTGCGGAGACTTGAGGTACAGTTGTTTAGCGCCTGCAGCACCTAGAGTCCCCATTCTCTTTTCTTTTAGATGTATAACATCATTCAGACAGATTTATACTTATTTCAGACCTTTATGTGTGTTACTTTAGAAGCTCGTGAACTCTTGATACCAGATTCAGGGAATCGTAATAGACGATTGGCTGTTATTTTAGTTCGTTATCAATGTTATTGTTTAAATTGCTAAAAGAAGTAAGAATGTTCTAACGTTGGTTTGCCTAGCCAGTGAACTGTTAGGCGCCATCACGATCCCGAATGTGGGTATTCCAGGTCGTGACAAGTTGGTATCAGAGCACTAGGTTACATAGGTCTCACGAGTCACGAGCAAACTTAGTAGAGTCTGGAGGATTGGTACGGAGATGTCTGTACTTATCTCCCAGAGGCTATGAAGTTTAGGAAAAAATTCCACTTTTATTCAACTTTGTCGTGCGATTTAGTTTACTCAATACTTATTGAACTCTCATGTTATTATTCTCTCGCAGATGGCGAGAACGCGTACCACTTCTTCAGCTGAGCAGCAGCAAGAGCCTCCAACAGCAGCTCCTACGAGGGGTAGAGGTCGAGGCTGAGGCAGGGGCAGGGGCAGGGTTCAACCCAGAGCCCGAGCAATAGCCCTAACTGTGGAGCCTCAAGTAGAGTTCGATGAGTAGGTTCCAGCTCAGACTATTCCTGCTGGACCAGCTCAGGTTCCGGAGGGGTTTATTGCCACCCC
>ML389488.1:11254-38861 GCA_005239525.1 Nicotiana knightiana
GGATGCTTTGGTCTGATTGGTGGTCCTTATGGAGAGTGTGGCCCAGATTGGCGCATTCCCTATGGCACCAGCCGTATCTCAGGCTAGAGGAGGAGCCCAGACTCCTGATACTTACACTCCGGAGCAGATGACTCCCCAGTTTCAGACTCCAACAGCTTATCCAATCAGAGTAGTCCAGCCTATTGCTCCGGCACAGCCCGGTGATGGGTCAGTTATGTCTTCTGAGGCCCTATGGAGATTGGATAGGTTTACTAAGCTCTTTCTAGTTCATTTTAGAGGTGCTACTTCATAGGATCCCCAAGAGTATCTTGATAGCTGGCATGAGGTTCTTTAGAACATGGGTATATTGGAGACCAACGGGGTCGACTTTGCTTCTTTTCAGATGACTGGTTCCGCCAAGAAATGGTGGAGGGATTATTTGTTAACCAGACCAGCTGGGTCGCCTGCTATTACTTGGGACCAGTTCTCACATCTCTTCTTGGAGAAGTTTCTGCCTATCACCTTGAGAGAGGAGCATCGTTGTCAGTTCGAGCATCTCCAGCAGGGCAGATTGATTGTTACTCAGTATGAGACCCGCTTTGTGGATCTGGCCCATCATGTTATTCTTCTACTTCCTACTGAGAGAGAAAGGGTGGGGAGGTTTATTGAGGGACTTGTTCAGCCTATTAGATTGCAGATGGCTAAGGAGACTGGGAGCGAGATTTCTTTTCAGGATGCGGCCAATGTCGCCAGACGAGTCGAGATGGTTCTTGGACAGGGAGGTCAGGGGTTAGATAAGAGGCCTCGTCATTTCGGTGGGTTCAGCGACGCATCATCTGGAGGCATGGGTACTTTTGCTAGAGGACATCCTCCCAGGCCATTCTATTCAGCGCTTCAGGTATCCCACAGTGCTTCAAGGAGTCGTGGTTCTTATGTACCTCGTTCTGGGAAGCCAGCCGATAGTGCACCACCAGCTCCTATCAGAGCACCTCCTCTTCAAAGTTATTATCGTGGTCAGCCGGCTCGTTCGGGTCAATATCAGTTTCCACAGTCACAATATCAGGATGGATGTTTCAAGTGTGGTGATTATGGGCATATTCGGAGGACCTGTCCGAGATTATTGGGTATTCAGCCACAGTATCAGGGTTCTTGTGCCATGGTTCTAGCACCAGTTGTTGCACCGCCTGCTCATCTAGCTAGAGGTGGAGGTTAGGCCGTTAGAGGTGGAGGTCCGCTAACTATAGGTCGTCCTAAGGATATGGTTCAGAGTGGTGGGGCCCAGCCCCGATGTTATGCTTTTCCAGCCAGACCTGAGGCTGAGTCATCCGATGTTGTTATTACAGGTACTATTTCAGTTTGCAATAGAGATGCCTCAAATCTATTTGATCCGGGGTCTACTTACTCCTATGTGTCATCTTATTTTGCTTCATATTTGGTTATGCCTCGTGATTCCTTGTGTGCCCCTGTATATGTGTCCACACCTGTGGAGGATGCTACTATTATAGATCGTGTATATCGTTCGTGTGTAGTCACTTTGGGAGTCTTGAGACCAGTGTAGACCTTCTGCTCTTAGATATATTGGATTTCGATGTAATATTGGGTATGGATTTGTTGTCACCTTATCATGCTATTTTGGACTGTCACGCCAAGACAGCGACCTTAACCTTGCCGAGGTTTCCTCGATTAGAGAAGAAAGGGACTCCTGTCCATTCTACTAGCAGGGTTATTTCTTATATGAAGGCTCGGCGTATGGTCAAGAAGGGGTGTTTGGCCTATTTGGCTTATGTTCGTGATTCTAGTGCTGAGGTTCCTTCCCTAGATTTTGTGCCTGTTCTTCGTGAGTTTCTAGAGGTATTTCCTGCAGACCTGCAGGGGATGCCACCCGACAGGGATATCGACTTTTGTATTGATTTGGATCCAGGCACTGGGCCCATTTCCATTCCACCATACCGGATGGCCCCACCAGAGTTGAAAGAGTTGAAGGAATAGTTGCAAGATTTGCTTAATAAAGGCTTTATTAGACCTAGTGTATCGCCCTGGGGTGCACCGGTTTTTTTTTGTGAAGAAGAAGGATGGGTCTATGAGGATGTGTATAGATTATCGGCAGTTAAACAAAGTCACCATCAAGAACGAGTACCCGTTGCCGAGGATTGATGATTTATTTGATCAGCTTCAGGATGCCAAGGTGTTTTCAAAGATTGATTTGAGATCTAGATACCATCAGTTGAGGACTAGGGCATCCGATGTCCCTAAGAAAACTTTTCGGATGCGGTAAGGGCACTGTGAGTTTCTGGTGATGTCCTTTGGGTTGACAAATTCCCCAACAGCATTTATGGATTTGATAAACCGAGTGTTCAAGCCTTATTTGGATTCTGTTGTGATCGTGTTTATTAATGACATCTTGATATACTCCCACATTCAGGAGGAGCATGAGCAGCACCTTACGACAGTACTCCAGACTCTGAGGGACAGTCAGTTGTATGCTAAATTTTTGAAGTGCGCATTTTGGTTGGATTCAGTCGCTTTCTTGGGCCACGTTGTATCAGCAGAGGGTATTTAGGTATATCTTAAGAGGATTGATATGGTCAAGAACTGGCCAAGACCCACTTCAGCCACGGAGATCAGGAGCTTCTTGGGTTTGGCAGGTTATTACCGTCCATTTGTGGAGGGGTTTTCATCTATACAGCCCCGTTGGCCAGGCTGACCCAGAAGGGTGCCCCGTTCAGATGGTCAGACGAGTGTGAGTGAGCTTTCAGATGCTCAAGACAGCTTTGACTACAACGTCGATGTTGGTATTACCATCAGGTTCAGGATCTTACACGGTATATTAGATGCCTCGTGTGTTGGACTCGGAGCAGTATTGATACAGGAGGGAAGGGTGATTGCATATGAGTCTCGGAAGTTGAAGGTTCATGAGAAGAATTACCTTGTCTATGATTTAGAGTTGGCAGCCATTTTTCATGCGCTGAAGATTTGGAGGCACTATCTTTACGGTATGTCGTGTGAGGTTTTCACGGATCATCACAGCCTTCAGTATTTGTTCAAGCAAAAGGATCTCAATTTGAGGCAGAAGCATTGAGTAGGAAGGCAGCGAGTATGGGAAGCCTTGCATTCATTCCAATCGGTGAAAGACTGCTAGCTTCAGATGTTCAGACTTTGGCCAACCAGTTTGTGAGGTTGGATATTTCAGAGCCCAGTTGTGTTCTAGATTGCACAGTCGCTCGGTCTTCCTTGTTTGAGCGTATCAGAGATCGACGGTATGACGACCCTTATTTGTTGGTCCTTATAGACACAGTGCGGCACGGTGGTGCCAAGCAGGTTACTGTTAGATATGATGGAGTTATGAGGATGCAGGGTCGCGTGTGTGTGTCTAATGTTGATGGGCTTCGTGAGTTGATTCTTGAAGAGGCCCACACTTCTCGATATTCTATTCATCCGGGCGCCACCAAGATGTACCAGGACCTGTGTCGGCATTGTTGGTGGAGGAGGATGAAAAAGGATATAGTTGCTTATGTAGCTCGGTGCCTGAATTGTCAGCAGGTGAAGTACGAGCATCAAAGATGTGGTGGTTTGCTTCAGCAGATAGAGATCCCTGAGTGGAAGTGGGAGCGTATCACTATGGACTTTGTTGCTGGACTCCCAACGACTCAGAGGAAGTTCGATGTCGTTTGGGTCATTATGGATAGGCTGACTAAGTCACCACACTTTATTCCTGTGGCAGTTACCTATTCTTCGGAGCGGTTGGCGGAGATTTATATTCGGGAGATTGTCTGTCTTCACGATGTGCCCGTGTCTATCATTTCTGATCAAGGTACACATTTTACCTCTCATTTCTGGAAGGCAGTACAGCGTGAGTTGGGTGCACGGATTGAGCTGAGCACAACATTTCATCCTCAGACAGACGGGCAGTCCGAGCGTACTATTCAGATCTTGGAGGATATGCTCCGTACTTGTGTTATAGACTTCGGAGGATCGTGGGATCAGTTCTTGCCCCTTGCAGAGTTCGCCTACAATAACAGCTACCAGTCAAGCATTTAGATGGCTCCCTATGAGGCATTATATGGTAGACGGTGCAGGTCACCAGTTGGGTGGTTTAATCCGGGGGAGGCTCGGTTGCTTGGTACAGATCTAGTAGAAGAGGCCTTGGATAAGGTCAAGATTATACAGTATCGACTTCGCACAGCTCAGTCCAGGCAAAAGAGTTATGCCGATCTTAGAGTTCGAGATATGGCATTGATGGTCGGGGAGAGGGTGTTGCTTCGGGTATCACCTATGAAGGAAGTCATGAGCTTTGGGAAGAAGGGAAAGTTGAGCCCTAGATATATCGGGCCTTTTGAGATTCTTGATAGAGTGGGAGAGGTGGCTTATAGACTTGCATTGCCTCCGGTTTTATCAGAAGTTCATCCAGTGTTCCATGTGTCCATGCTCCGGAAGTATCATGGTGACATGTCCCATGTGTTAGATTTCAGCTCTGTCCAGTTGGACAAGGATTTGACTTATGAGAAGGATCCAGTAGACATTCTAGACCGGCAGGTTCGTCAGTTGAGGTCGAAAAGTTATCCTTAAGTTTGAGTGCAGTGGAGAAGTCAGCATGTTGAGGCAGCTACTTGGGAGTCTGAGTTGGACATGCGGAGTAGCTATCCCCACTTATTCACCAACTCAGGTACTTTTCTATGTTCGTTAGAGGATGAACGGTTATTTTAGAGGTGGAGAATGTGATGACCCAAAATGTCATCTCATGTTTTAGAACTCAATTATGCGCTCTTTAGCCTTAAAAATCTCATTTTTATCCTCCTCGATTTGCATGCGTAGTCCGAGTATGTTTCTGAAAAGCTTTTATGTTGAAAATTGATGAAATAATAGTTTTTGGCCTTAAAAATTAATTTTAGTTGACTTCGTCCAACATTTGGAGTAAAAGGACCCGGGCTCGTTTTTTTACAGTCCCGCTGGGTCAGTAGTGAAATATAGAACACCTATGCCCGAAATCGAATTCTGAGGTCCCTAGCTCAAGATATGAATTTTTGTTGAAAATTGAAAGACTAAATATTTATTGATTTTAAGAAATTGGTTAATGTTTGATCTTGTTGGTATCAGGTCTGTATTTTGGTTCCGGAGCCTGGTACAGGTCCGTTATGATATTTATACCTTATCTTTGAAATTTGGTGAGAAACGAAACTAATTTGACATGATTCGGACGTCCGGTTGTGAAAATAGGAATTTCAAAGTGTTTTTGGGAATTTCATGTGATTTTGTGCTAAATTCGTCGTTCTAGGTGTTATTTTGGCAATTTGATCACACGAGAAAGTTCGTATGATGTTTTTTTTTAGACTTGTGTGTATTTTTGGTTTGGAGCCCCGAAGGCTCGGGTGAGTTTCAGATAGGCTACGGAGTGATTTGAAACTTAGGAAAATAGCTGGTGTGCTTCAGGTCTACAGATCTTGCATTTTTGAGGTCTGGCTCGCAAATGCGAGCCTCGCAATTGCGAAGAAACATCGCATTTGCGAGCATGGGCTGGGAGTGGGGATTCTTTCATTTGCGAGGTTTATGCCGCATTTGCGGAAGTCCAAGGTTCGCAATTGTGAGAAGATGTTTTGCATTTGTGTAGGCTGCAGAAATGCGACAGATTCGCATTTGCGATATCTTTCTCGCATTTGTGAGACAGGTCGCATTTGCGACTTCTGCAGCTGGTAAAACTTGACTTAGATGGGATTTTTGCCCATTTTTCAAAACCTTCAAAACAAGAAACCCTCTAGATGATTTTTCAAAGACCACTTCTTCCCCAAATCATAGGTAAGTGATTCTTAATTCCTTTCTTTCAATCTTTCACCTCATTTTACAAGATTTCAACCTAAAATCTAGGAATTTATGGTAGAAATTGGAGGTTTGGGTAGAATTAAGGATTTTTGAGAAATTGGAATTTAGACCTCAATTTGGGGTCGTATTTCGAAACTAGTTACATATTCGGGCTCAGAGGTGAATGGGTGAATGGGTTTTGGTCCGAACCTCGAGTTTTGACCAAGCGGGCCCAGGGTCGATTTTTGACTTTTTGGGAAAAAGTTTGGAAAACATAAATTTATGTATTGAAATTGATTTCATTAGTAATATTTGATGTTATTAAGCTAATTATGGCCAGCTACGAGTGGTTCGGAGGTGGAAACTAGAGGAAAAGCGATAATTGAGCAGTGAGTGGCATATGGATCGAGGTAAGTGTTGTGTCTAACCTTGACTTGAGGGAATTAGGAACCCTCGGACTATGTGATTATGTGAGATCCATGTGATCGGTGTATATGCGAGGTGACGAGTGCTTATACGTCGCCAAATAATCTGTTTATCCTTGATTTAATGCTTTCCTTTAATTGTTTCATTCCCTGTCTTAATTGTTATATGCTCTAAATGCTTCCATGCTGAACTGCTACGTGTTAATCAATATCTTTTCCTGTTAGCTATGTTAGTTCTTCCCATAGGTCCCCTAATCCCTGCTATTTGCTTAATTTGACTTGTTTGCACCTTTTAAATTGTAAACTGTTGGATTGGTCTCGTTGTGTAGTATTGTTTAAGTAGATTTTATATTGATCAAGGTTTCCTGTGCTTGGTTCAGTATGGTATTTATTTATGTAAAAGTCTTGTGATTTAGACTGTAAATTGACTGTGTACCCTTGAGTTTTTGGTACTGATATGGTGGTATCAAGATGCACGCCACAGTATGAGGAATAAGGGAGGATTAATATGGAAGAATAAGGGTGAATATGTTTATATGGTGGGATCGGGTTGCACGCCGCAACAAGAGGAATAAGGGTGGACTGATATGGTGAAATAAGGGTGAATTATCTTATTGATATTGATATATGGTAGGATATATATATATATATTATTTACTGTTATTGTTATTGTTACGGAGGAATAAGGGAGAATTTTGTGATGTCTAGTGGGATCGGGTTGCACGCCGCAACAAAACTATATGTTTCTTTTTCCTGAACTGCATTTCTTTCCGGTATTTCTTTCATATCTGATATAGTAAGGATTGGTAATTTTGGAAGACACAAGTTCACTCTAGAGGCTGTGGTTATTGGTTTCAGTTGGATGTTTGATTCTGTCATATATTTCTATTATTCTGTCATTTATATACTGCGTACAGGTTTTGTATAGATGCCCCGCCTTACCCTCGTCACTACCTCGTCGATTTTAGGCTCGGTACTTACCAGTACATGGGGTCGGTTGTACTGATACTAAACTCTGTACATTGTGCAAATTTTGGAGATGGACCCAGCATCGGTCATTAGTGAGCTCGGATTGGATATCTACGGAGACTTGAGGAACGGTTGTTCAGCGCCCGCAGCACCTGGAGTTCCCATCCTCTTTTCTTTTAGCTGTATAACTTCATCCAGACAGCTTTATACTTATTTCAGACCTTTATGTGTATTATTTTAGAAGCTCGTGAACTCATGACACTACATTCAGGGAATTGTAATAGACGATTGGCTGTTTAATTTTCGTATTTGTACTTAGAACATATCTATTATTTTAGTTCGTTATCAATGTTACTGTTTAAATTGCAAAAAGAAGTAAAAATGTTCTAACGTTGGCTTGACTAGCCAGTGAACTGTTAGGATCCATCACGATCCCGACGGTACAAATTCTAGGTCGTGACAGTTGTGTGGAGGCTAATTCCTTCTTTATTTCGTACATCCCCATACCTATGCTCCAACTGATTGCATATACTCTCAAGTTTCTCGGATTACTGGATACTCTCACCTAGTTGGTGACAGTGAGTTGGTTAGCCATGAATTCACCATATTATTGCATCAATCCCATTGACGTAGTTTTGCTACTTCAGTGGAAACTAGCCTAGGGCATGAACCATCCACAAATCCTATCTTATACTTGGCAAAAAGATACATTATGATACTTTTTCTCCATCCTCCAAACTCTGACCTAGAGAATTGAGTTCCCACCAAACACATCCCAGGTATATCAGACAAGTGGAGAAATAAGGCACTTGTAAGGTCAGGAATGTATGTAGAGTTATCATTAAAATTAAAATTTTTAAGAATATCAATATTCACCATTTTAGGAAGGTACAGAACACTCAAATGCAAAAAAAAAATGTCTAGGGTTTTTCTGTCACCAAAAAAGACAAACCTTCCAGACTAATTCCAAATAAAACTCGGATAAAAAAATAGAAATACTCACTGAGAATCCAATTACCAGCAAAAAGAATTGAAATATTATCGTCCCATACCAGTTCGAAGAATAGTCACAAAAAAATGGCGAACAAGCAAAAAATTCTACTCAAACAGTGAGGGTAAGATCGATCGAATTTTCTCGTCAGGATCTATCTAATTCCCATAGCTCCGATACCATGTGAAGATTAACAAATCAACTACAATATATATATATATATATATATATATATATATATGAATTTGATTAGGGTTTCCGACAAAGGGAGGAAGAGAGTTATGAGAGAAAAATTAATATTTTCATTATGTGTCTAAAATCTGTACGGAGAATTCTAAAAAGCCATACTTATACTTGGGGGAAATTGTAAACACACTACACTCTTTACATGGGATGTATACCCGGAAAATTATAAATATATTTGGGTCAAAAACTAAACTAAAACTAACTAATAAATGCTAAGTATCTATGATCATGTAATGCCAACAAAGTATCGATAAATGTTACCTTTACCGGTACATAACTTTTTCCATTTTTTTTTTTTTTTGCATCAAATTTTGTGTCAATAATTCCAAGAAAAAAAGGATGAATAATTGAGTATACATGATCCAGCCATATAATATTGTGAGTCCTCTATGTGGATAGAGTTTGGATCCCCTACTCTCAAACTTTGTGGTCAAATTCTCAACCAACATAGCTTATTAACCATCAATGGTGAAAATGCAAAGTCTAAATTGAGTTCAAACCAGTTTCAATAGGCCATACGGTTATTATTTTGAACAGCAGCCAGAAAAATTAGACTATTAGAGGTAGAGCTAGGATTATAGATTCATGGGTTGTGAATTTTAGAATGATGACTTTAAGTGTTAATAATTTGTTATAATTCATAAGAAGAATGAAGAAAAAGCTTGTAACTGAATTTTCTGTGTATTCAAAATACGCATTTTACATGAATTTATACAAGAAAAATAAAGAGTGAATGTAATCTTATTTGTATACTTGTCTCCTATATACCAACTAATATGTAACTAATTAGAAAAGGAATAATCTCTAAAACAAATTTATCTAAAATATTTACACGTAGGCAGGAAGCTTCCTGATGGAGCAAATGGGGTGTTTTGACACCAGTACCTTTCCTGCTAATAAAGAATGGCTTAGGATTAGATCTATCACAAACTTAAATAAACGATGGTGATTGAGGCAGTGTGTGCTATCTCTTTAAACCTTGTAAAATCCAAAATTTTGACTTTGTTTCTGCTTTCTTCTTCATTTGTTCTTCTCCATCTGAAAATTATTTCTTTCTTGAATCACCATCGGGCAACAACTCATCTGAAATCCTAATGCCATCATCCCCCCCCCACCCCCTCAAGTTGGAGGGGGGAGAAACTACCCCCAAATTGCCCAAAATAAGCCAATGGTTAGGGCTAGAAAGGGGCTTTGTAAAGACACCGGCGATCTGTGAAATAGATGGTACAAAATACAAGGAAATGAGACCGGCAAGATATTATTACCGGACAAAATGACAGTCGAGATCCACGTGTTTGGTACAGTCATGGAATACCGGATTGCGGGCGATATGAATCGTCGCTTGGCTATCTGAGTGAACTTGCACCTATAAGGATGGAAAAATAGACAAATCTTGAAGAAGTTTCACCAGCCATGTGATTTTTGCAACAACACAATGCATTGAGCGATATTCCGCTTCTGCTGGAGATAAAGAAACCAAAGCTTGTTTCTTTGACTTTCAAGAGATTGAAGCTCCTCCCAAAGAGATGAAATATCCACTGATAGAGTGTCTAGAATCTGGGCATCGGCCCCAATCAAAGTCACAAAAAGACAACAAATCAAAAGAAGAATCAGATGACATGAATAATCCCATACTAGGATCTGTGAGGAGATAGTGTAGATAATGCAGTACAGCTTCAAAATGAGGTACTCGAGGAGATTGCATGTACTGGCTGAGATGCTGTACTGCAAAAGAGAGGCCAGGGCAAGTATGAGTGAGGTAATTCAACTTGCGGAGCAACTTTCGATAAATTGTGGGGTCAGATAGAAAATCCCCAACATCCATACGAAGCTGACAAAAAGGATCAATTGGAGAAAGTGCTGGTTTCATATTCAGACAACCAAATTCAACCAGTAAATCCAAGCTGAACTTACGTTGACTGAGTATTATTCCCTGTGGTTCTCTAATAATTTCCATGCCAAGAAAATAGTGTGATTTTCCCTAATCCTTAATTTAAAACTCATAATCAAGAAATATTTGAGTGAAGTAATTTTTGAAGGATCATCTCCTGTAATATATCGTCCACATAAACAGCAACAATAGTAATTTTACCTTCTGAATTCTTAAATAATAATGAATAGTCATTAAGAGAGTGTGGGTAACCCTTGAAGTTCAAGGCTGCTATGAGCCGGTCATACCATTGCCTTGAGGCTTGTTGCAGTCCATATAGTGATTTCTTGAGTCTACACACATGATGAGGTGATGGAGAGAGCATACCAGCTGGGAATTTCATGTAGACCTCCTCTTGTAAGTCAATTTGCAGAAATGCATTGTTGACATTTAATTGAAAAATGCCCCAATTTCTTTTAACTGCAATTGCCAAAAGACACATGATAGTAGTCATCTTGACTACTGGTGAATAAGTTTTAGTGAAGTCTACCCCTTCTCTTTGAATGTCCCTCCTCACAACCAAACGTGCCTTGAGCCTTTTCAGTGATCCACCCTTCTTATACTTTACTTTATATACCCATTTGCAAGGCAATGCCCTCTTATCCTCTAGTAATTCTATCACCTCCCAAGTGTGATTTGCTTCTAAATCTTGAATTTCTTTAGACATAGCTTTCACCCATCCGGAAGGATTGGGAATATGAGGTAGGTTCATAGATAAAGGAAGCTGAATTTAAGAGGGACTGATTTGAGTGTGAAAGAGCTGAAAATGATAAGGTAGAAGGGATAACACGGGAGGTAAAACAACTACAGGAAACATCAGTAAGAAAAACTGAGTAACAAATGTAATCATTTAGATAGTTAGGTAAGTGATGCTTTCTAAGGGATCTTCTAAGGGCAGGTGGAGCATGGGTAGATGACTGACTGGAAAGGTGAAGGGACTGTCCTAATGAAGGACTTGGGGTATGAGAGGGAATAGTTTCAATAGGCTCATGGTTATAGTGGGATCTATGTGTTCTGAGAGGAGAAGATGAACTAGGAGAAAGTAAGGGACTGTCCTAATGAAGGACTTGGGATATGAGAGGGAATAGTTTCAATAGGCTCATGGTTATAGTGGGATCTATGTGTTCTGAGAGGAGAAGATGAACTAGGAGAAAGTAAGGGACTGTCCTAATGAAGGACTTGGGATATGAGAGGGAATAGTTTCAATAGGCTCATGGTTATAGTGGGATCTATGTGTTCTGAGAGGAGAAGATGAACTAGGAGAAAGTAAGGGACTGTCCTAATGAAGGACTTGGGATATGAGAGGGAATAGTTTCAATAGGCTCATGGTTATAGTGGGATCTATGTGTTCTGAGAGGAGAAGATGAACTAGGAGAAAGTAAGGGACTGTCCTAATGAAGGACTTGGGATATGAGAGGGAATAGTTTCAATAGGCTCATGGTTATAGTGGGATCTATGTGTTCTGAGAGGAGAAGATGAACTAGGAGAAAGTAGAGGAGTAAAGTGCTCAGAAGCAGGGGAAAGATCCTTCTGAGAGCCTGAAGGTGACTGAACAACAGAGTTAGGAAGCAGAGTTGAGGAAGATTGGTCAGTAATGGATATTTGTGAGTTGAGAGGAAAGAGAAGAACATGATTTCTTGAAGAAAATGGAAAGGTATCCTCATATAGATCACATTTATGGAAATAAACACTTTCCCAGTGTCTAGAGCAAGTAACTTGTATTCCTTTTTCCCATTAGGATACCCCAAGAATACACATTTTTTACTAGACCTAGGATCCAATTTTGTTTTATGTATAGGGAGTGTTGAAGCATAACAAAGGCATCCAAAAGATTTGAGATTAGTGTAGGAAGGTGGTGAACCAAAAAGAACTTCATAGGGGACTTTCCTTGAAGAACTGTAGAGAAAAATCTATTTATTAAATAAATTGCAGTGAACAAACACTCCCTCCAAAATTGAATTGGTAAATTTTATTGATATAACAGTGCTCTACAGGTTTCTAGTAGATGCATGTATTTTCTCTCAACAACAATATTTTGTTGAGGAGAGTAAACACGGGTCGTTTGATGCAAGATACCTTGTGAAGCAAAAAAATGAGAATGAAGTACTGGATCCTAGTTCCCAGGCATTATCAGATCTGGCCATTTTCACCTTAGTGTCAAATTGTCTTTCTATCATAGTGAGAAAGTTTTTGAGCATTGGAAAAGCATTGGATTTTGTACTGAGAAGGAAAGTCCAAGTAGACTTACTGTAGTCATCAACAAAAGTAAGAAAATATTTGAATCCCTCTTAGGTAGGGGTCCTATATGGACCCTAGGTATCAACATGTATGAGATAAAAAACATGCTTGATAGTAATTGAACTAGAAGGAAAAGGCAATTTAGTTTGTCTTGCTTTAGCACAATTATCATAAACCTGCTTGTAAAAAGGTAAATCAGAATAAGAAATGGAGCTGATATTCTTCATTTTAGTAAATGGCAAATGCCCCAACCTGTTATGCCAAAGGCTTACATTACTTGTAATTGAAGATAAGGATAAAACAGAATTTGAAAATTGATGTCTACTGTGCTGATTACAAAGAGAATGGCAAATTGCCTTGATTTTACTAATGACTCATTTTCTAGGCTTGACTTGATTTGAATTGAAAATGTAGAGACCTTATTTTACTTCACCAAGTACCACTGGCCTCTTCAGTGAACGGGGCCTGCAATGTAGCACTAAGAGAAGAAAATATTAGAATGGATTGGAACTGAGTGCGCAACTCATGAACAAATAACAGATTATAGTAAAAACTTGAAACAAACAGAACCTTTTTCAAGGTGAGTTCAGGCAAAAGGGAAACACAACCATATTGATAAACCAAGACTCTAAGTGAATTGGGTAGAGTGACATAGACTGGTTTAGAGAAAGTTTGTAAATTAAACAAAAGACTAGAATCAGAAGTCATATGTTATGATGCTCCTAAGTCTAATATCCAAGAAACGGTATTCAAAGATACACTTTTATAAGATCTGGAAGGAGTAGAAGTCCAAAGAGGAGAAAATATACCAGCATAATGTGCACAAATGACATCCTCATTGATTTGATCTCCTTGGTTAGAAACCTTGACACTCTAAAGTAGTTGATAAAGGCTATTATACTGATCTTGTATCATTGACTTATCCCTTGATTGGACTGGATGATCTCCATTGCCTTCTGCAGGCAGGACTGCATTGCTTTTAGGTCCAGGAACATACTTCTTGGATCTAGCGAACTTGAAGTCAGCTGGAAACCCAATTAGCCTATAGCAGTTTTCAATTGTGTGATTCTGCTTCTTACAATAACTGCAGAACTGTGTTGATTTCTTTCCTTCAGAATACCTCTTCTCTGTATTGAACTTACTCCCTCCATTGTGTTGTTTTGTAGACATGAAATCCATCTCTCCAGTTGGTTGAGTGAGGTGGACCTCTCTTTGCTTCTCATCCCTGATAAGGAGAGAGTAGGCATGATTGACAGAAGGCAAAGGTGAGAGCATAAGCAAGCTACTCCTAGGTACAGAATAGGCATCGTTCAGTCACATAAGAAATTGAATAAGCCTTGCATCTTGTTGTGACTTATATGTTTTGGACTTTCCTCCACAGAATCACTCGCAGGTACAGTGTTGACAAGTGTCAAGGCTGTCAAGTTCATCCCAAAGCCTTTTGAGCTTAGTGTAGTATCCAGCAATGTCCAAGTTACCTTGCACTGACTCATTGATTTCCTTTTGTAGATTGTAAAGTTGTGGTCCATTGCTTTGTCCAAATCGTTCCTCAAGCTCTAACCATATTTCCCTGGCTGTTTTAGAGTAAAGAACACTCTCTGTTATCTCCTTAGTCAGAGTTTTTAACAGCCAGGATATAACCATGTCGTTGGTCCATGTCCAAGACTTGAATGAATCACAAGAGATCTTGGGTTGAAGAAAAGTCACATCGATAAAACCCACCTTGTTCTTGGCTTATAAGGAAATAAGAATACCTCTGCGCCAACCTCCATATCCTTTACCATCAAAGGGTGTGTTGACCAAGAGCATCCCTGGAGAATCAGCAGGATGAAGGTAAAATGGATGAGAAACATCAGGAAGAAGAGCTCCTCAACTTGTTTTAGCTTCAGTAGCCTTTGAAGCAATAGTAGAAGCAGAGGAATCAGATGGATCTACCATTGTAGCTGTTGAAACTGATAAAAAACGAGAGAAGAAAGGGAGAAGAAGGCCAGAAAATAAGAGGAAAAGATCGAGCCTTAGGGCTCTGATACCATGATAAATGGATCTTGGTCCTAACTCAACCCTAAAAGCTAGCTCAAGAGGTGAGAATTGCCCAGGTCTATATAAGGAGACCACACATCCCCTTCATTGTCGATGTGGGACTCAACACCCCCCCCCCCTTCACGCGCAGGACTGGACATGTCGAGTGTGAACAATTACGGGGGGCCCAACATCGGAAAATCGGGATGGGTCCTGCTCTGATACCATGTTATAATTCATAAAAAGAATGAAGGAAAAGCTTGTTACTGAATTTTCTGTGTATTCAAAATAAGCATTGTACATGAATTTATACAAAAAGAATAAAGAAAGAATGTAATCCTATTTGTACACGTGTCTCCTATCTACCAGCTAATATGTAACTAACTTAGAAAAGGAATATTCTTTAAAACAAATCTATCTAAAATATTTACACGTAGGCAGGAAGGTTCCTGATGGTGCAAATGGAGTGTTTTGACATCAGTACCCTTCCTGCTAATTGAGAATGTCTAGGATTAGATCTATCACAAACTTAAATAAGCGGTGGTGATTGAGGCAGTATGTGCTATCTCTTTAAACCTTGTAAAATCTAAAATTTTAGCTTTGTGTCTGCTTTCTTTTTCATTTGTTCTTCTCCATCTGATAATCATTTCTCTCTTGAATCACCATCGGGCAACAACTCATTTCAAATCCTAATGCCAACATTATTGGGTTCTAAATTTAATATTTATATATATTTATTTAAATATTTAATACAAACACCGTGTTTGAGCAAAAATTAATGAATTCGGCTTTGTTTGGGCTTCTAGCTTTGCCGCTGTGACCATGTATATGTAATCTTGTTCACTAGTCTATCTGTCAGTAGGATTAGCCTCAAAATTGTTTTAACAGTTTGATACAACAAAATAAGATATAGGAAACATAAACCTTAAATGCAGCTAATGTCATGGTTTTTTTGGTTTATTCTAAGAAGGCATCATATTGTCTCTTGCTTATGTATGAAGGTAGAAGAAAGAATGCTTCGTGACTATAATAGTCAGACAGTTAAATGCACAACGATTTTGCCTCTGGGAATTGTCATAACAAAGAGACATCAAAACCTACCCCAGAAGATACATTCTACTCTGTAGATTAATTATTAAAGTAAAAAAGGGAAAGGAAGGAAGAAGAAAGAAATCAAAAATATTTAAATAAATTGTAGTAATATATTAATGTTAAGTCAAGATTTTTTGAACCCCACCAAGAGTTATTTTCTTTTTATGGAAAACGTTGAATTTATTAACCAGTTGGATTTCCTAGGGTTCCGACCGGCGACAGCCTTGGAAGCAACGTGCAGATTTATATTAAGGAAATATTTCGATATATTAACCCAAAATTAATTTTATTTTTATACTTTCTTAATTTACATTCGGTGTTAGCTTCAAACCAAATAATTTAACCATATCAGTCATAAATTAAAGCTGAAAATGCACATATCACTTAACTATGGTTAAATAATAAAAGCTTATATGCAAAACAAATAATATGTGCTCATTTGTTTGATTAATTACATCTCTTTTTCTGCAATATTGGTTGTGAGGCAAATGGATTTGATCTCAAGCAAATCATTAATATTAAGGCCAAAGGATTTTTATATAATTATAATTTATATTATAGTGTAAAATTAATGGGGATAAATGTCAACTATTCCTCGGTAATGAGAAATGAGTTTCAAATATTCCTAAACTTCAGGATTGGGAAAAGAAATTATAGTTTGGAAGCATCTAGATTTGTCAGCAATCAAGTTTTTTTAATTTTGTGTTCCTTCTTTTATGCTAATTCTCATCTTCCCTAGGCATTGTCAATAGATTAATTAGGTAGAGACACAAGAAGGAATCTTACATTAATACCGTTATTGGTTTAATCTACAAGCAATTATATGATATTACAAGCATTGTTATTTTATATATTAGAATGTGTATAGTCCCTACAAAATAAGAGAACGTAATTATAGACTTGGGGACAAATCAAGTCTGTACTCGAACATAAGGTACGTCCTATTTGTCTTTAATTATGACCACAACTTAGTTTTTACATTCTTTAGAAGTATTTATGAGTTTCAAGAATGACTCTGACAGTACTATATAGCGATATATGGTGCAAATGTTGAGTGAATTCATGATATTTTAAACACGGACTAATATGTACATATTCCTTGAAATTTGAGTAATTATGAGATCTAAGATATAATTAGAAAATGCGTTTGGTCAATTTTAAAAAAGCTCTTTCAATTGAAGCGTTAAGTCGAGCCGAGTTATAAAAATCCTTTTAGTATTCTTATAAGGGTAAAAAAGAATTTACACTGAGGATGAATATAATATCAAGTGAATTGACGATTACTATAATCACAAGACAAAAAATTTATGTACAATATTCGTGAGGGAAATTGAATATATATAGACCGACACTAGATAAACATCACTATCTTTGGAGGAGATAGTTGTTTGGCATTTGTAAATGAACAAATAGGGCAACATGTTCATTTAGTAGCCTAACTTTGAGCCACAAAATGACAGTGAAGTAAAACGTAGACCTAATTTCAAGAATATCATATTTTTACTTCAGAAGATAAAATGACGAGGAGTCCAGAACCAATTTGTAGTTCTTTTGGACACAAGAGACCGAAATAGGTGGAAAAAAGATTTAGTAATATTTTATATATAATGCCTTTTTAAAAGGAGTTATACTTTAACATCTAAGTATAGCGCAATAAATAATCGCACTATACCCGGTATTTGTATTTTAGCGCATAGTGTTCTAAAGAAATGCGCTATACTTTCCTTCTCACTGTGTACGACGATGCTATGTACTGTCAAAACTCTTCATTTTCATTATTTCTTTTCATTTCCAACTCACTTTTTATCCTTCTCTTTCTTTTCAATTTCTTTTTCTATTTTCATTAGTTCTTTTCTCTCTACTTTAAAAGTTATATTTTCTAAAAAAAATACTTTTGATGATAAATAATTTGTGCTAATTATTTGAGCAGTAATTAGTGTTTCACCTAGTTTTTAAAAGTTATTTCTAAGTGTATTTTTTTTAAATGATTTTCAAAAAAATCTTTTTGGGAAGAAACTACTTTTTTCTGCTTACCATTTCATAAGGAATTTTTTATAAGCAGAAAAAAGTAACTTCTTCCTAAAAATATATTTTTGAAAATCATTTTTAGAAAAAAATCAAAAGTTTTTTTTTTTGAAAAATATTTTTAGAAAAAATATAATTTTTAAAGTAAAGAGAAAAGAACTAATGAAAATAGAGAAGGAAATTGAAAAGAAAGAGAAGAATAAAAGGCGAGCTGGAAATGAAAAGAAATAATGAAAATGAAGAGTTTTGACAGTACATAGCATCATCGTACACAGCGAGAAGGAAAGTATAGCGCATTTCTTTAGAGCGCTATGCGCTAAAATACAAATACTAGGTATAGCACGGTTATTGACCACGCTATACTTTAACGGTCAAAACTCGTTAAAGTATAACGCCCTTTAAAATAGCATTATATATAAAAAGGGTGCTAAATTTTTTTTCCACCTATTTCGGTCTCTTGTGTCCAAAAGAATCTCGAATTGGTTCCGGACTCAATGATGAGTTGTCGAAGTACACTGTAACAGAACAAGAAAAGTCGAAACACGAATTGGTATATATGTATTGTGCATTGTTGAAATAGTCTTAAAAGCTCTACTCATGAATAGTTATTTCAAATGCCCCACTTAATTATTTTGTTAACCTTTCTTTCTATATATTTTCTTTGGCATTGTCCAACTTTAAATTACGTGATAAGTTCAACTTTTTTTGGAAGAAAATACTTCAATCTGTCCATTTCCTCTTATTTAGAATTCAAAGCAATCAACAGAGTGAGACAATTTGTGGTGCGATATCAAATGCTTTTTTTTTATTAAATAAGACTTAATATTAACAATATCAATACAGGGTACTAAGTCTAGAACCGTAATAGTCTTAATTAGGAGCATCTATGGAAGATCAAGTCCAGATCCCAACGAAAGACAAAAATATAGGTGATTTCTTTCAATTTCTCTAAATTTTGGTGGTTAGAGTTATTTGATACCTATATTGATGGGAGGCAATAGTATTCATCGAGATGTGTGCAAACTTGTCCGAGACACCACGAGTATTAAAAAACAATCATCTAACGATAACAGTATACATAGACCTTGTTTCGTACATTAAAAGTATAGACATATCTTGTTTTTATTAGAGTTTCAGACAGTATCACAAATGAGTATTTACGAACTGCAGTATTGTTTTTTGTCTCACTAAAAGGAAATTGCTCTCCATGTAAAGAAAGTCCACAAAGTGTTGACGAAACATTTAAAATTGTTCGATAGTAAAAGATTGACAACTATAATTAATAGCAAAACAAAAATAATAAATGTTATAATCTTTTTAATAGAAGCATTATCAATACCAAAAATTGCATTAAATTCTTAAAAATACGCTGTAGTCAAGCACTTATAGATTAAACAAGCTTGGATTGGAAAAGGAGATGTTACGAATTGACACATCAACACGATATGCTACCATAATATTTAAGAAGGCATATTAAGAACGACATATTTTCTCCTGGTGGATATTTGACCAAATCTTTATTTTTTTTGGAGTATATAATTTGCTTTATAATCTTTTGAATTAGATATCAAAGGAAGCTGTTTTACACTTCAAATCACAGTCATAAATAAACTTCTTTTAATGCCTTTCTCTGTTTAGAAAAGAAAGATGTTATTTACATAAATGATGTCTCTGACAATCATAAAACTAAGTTACAATTAGGAACATTATTTTCTTTTTTGGCTTTAAATCCGCTTATCTGTCAAATTGCAAATTTCTGTTAGTTTCTTATTCGAAAAGTCCAAAGAAAGAATGTTTACTTTCTCTTATAGTTCGTTAGTCAAACCAATGGTTCTCTTTTCAAAACAAATGCGTGTGTCAAAAAGTAAATTTAGGATAAGATACATTTTACAACTAAAGTAAAATATTCAGATAGTATTTTTAGAAAAGAGAGAGAAAACCTGATATGCTAATAAGAAAAAAGAAGAATACATATACTCCATATTTCAAATTGGACGAGATATGGTCCATTCGTTATCATTTTATTCTTTGCATGACTTTGCCAACTGGAAAATTCTCAAACCAGATAAGTTTAGAAATAGACCCTACAATTGGTACAAGTATAAGAAAGAAAAATCATTTTCAAGATATTCTGTAATATATATATGCCTAAAGAAGACTTGACCACACTTGAAAAAATAAATAAGAGAATTAAAGGTATGATTTGTAATCCAATCATACACAAAAACACGAGTTAACTGACGTTTTTTTTTCCAAACATAGGTCCTTTAGCGTAGGTATAGGATCCTGTTATTATAATACTAGCAGAAAGTGCCAAAAAGTTGGAAACATATTGAATCTTTCCTAAAGAATTTAAGCAAGGGAACCTCTATCAAAATGCCCTACATTTTTTATGACAAAGACTCACAGAAAATTATGTTCACATTTTTTGACAAGAACCCACTATCACTATGCTTTTTATTATTCTTTATTCTTTGTACTACCCAAAAATAGTCTAATTCCTTTTTTTAAATTATGAAACTACACTGTTATATTGACTGATAAACTCACTAATACCCAAGATCAGAATAATGTACTATATGTCACATAACGTAATTAATAGCTAACCAATTTGATAAAATCTTCAAATGAATGAGACAGAAATTCTGACCCCCCTTATAATTAACAGAGAAATATTGAATTACCAAACTAGATTAGCAGTAAGAAATGAATTGGAACGCAAATTATTCATGGGCTCTGCTCGTGAAACTATCTAACTGTATTGATGACTATGGCTCATTGCTTATGTAAGTGTCTTAATTTTCCTAATGTGTTCCAGTCTTCACAGTTCACATAAATGAAGATAAAATTGAAGAATTAAAAAGGAACATTTGCTCGTAGAGACTAATTCATTGCTTTTGGCTCGAACTATGTATGCATAAAGAAAAATATCAAAGGTATACATATAATAATTCTGATCCAACTAAAAGCAGTCTTTTTTTTTTGTTTCGCACCCGGTGTCCGGTACCCACATTGGGGCCCGACTAAATCCGGATTCGCGCCGGAAAATCTCACATTGGGGGATAAAACACTTCTTAACAAAGGCGACTTCATACCCAAGGACTCAACCCGAGACCTCTGGTTAAGGACGAAGGAGTACTCACCCGAGACTTCAGTTAAGAAAGAACCCTCTATTTAATGAAATAATAAATGAAGAAAGAATACAGATGTCAAAGATATAGTCTAGGAGCCAATTGGCTGGGTCTTGCCCTAGACGCGAACATCAACCTAGTGGATTCTTATAGCCGCATGTGAAGGGAAAAACTCATGCAAAAAGATACTGTTGTAGATAATTAGCATAAGGCCAATTGTAAATGGTGTTGCGCCATCTACCTGTAGTTGTAATGGTATGTGAACTTGTAAACATGTTAGCACATATTCGAGTCACATCGTTCTTAGCTTTTCTGGAAATTGAAGACATGATCATCAAACAGGTATTAAAACACACAAGATGAGCTATAGCAATAGGAGATCTCGGACAGAAGGCGATGCAGCAAGTTATTCCGTTAATGGTATCCTAGTTTTGATGCATTGTCATACCTATGGATGCAGTTAGAAACATCTCTTCTAAAAGACAATACGTACATATGGACCACTTGAAAAGTGAACAATGAAATAGAAACCTCAAAGGCAAACGTTGTAAGCATTCAATTCAATGCAGTGAGTAACTAAAATTAACCAGAAAACCAAAAGCAATGTTAAGAGGTTCACAATAGGAGGAAAAAGCATCAAGCCCGTCCGGAAAAGGAACTAACTACTTTGCATTCCCATATTCTAGGACAAAAGATCAGATGCTTTTACTATCACATTACTCTAGGAAAGGAAATCGAACCTCCTAAATGACCTCACTACAACACGGAAAAGGCGTTTCACGTAAAGAACCGTTACTCTCTGGCTTTGCTAATGGAATTGGCAGTATTTCATTTGAAGGCAGCACTCTAGGGCTCTTGCTTTGGCGGAACCATTTCAAAGGATTTAGATGGTACCTACCAAAGAAAGAAAGAAAAAACAAAAATAATAAACAATTGGGCTAGTTTGACTTCCCGAATAATAAAAGATAATCGCAGCATAAAACAACACAACTAGTTACCACTTCCATTTCCCTCGTAAAAGAAAACATTAACTTATGCAAGAACCTATGTATTTATTTTATGCAAGGGTAGAATATAGAATGAGAATGCATGCATTAACAACAACAACAACTAACATAACTCAAATACCTTTACTTAACGCCATATTTACTTAAATCATATCATTATATCATATATTATACTAAAAGTAGGAAGCTCACAAGTGCAAAGTTGGATTACCAAAATACCCTGCAATAGCTGGATGACCATTTTATCCTTTACTTAAATACCACTTTTTCTATAACATAGTTGGACCAAAAAGTAAAATTACCTTCCAATAAATAATTAATAAGGTTGTACTACATAATGAATAAGGTGAATGGGAAGAGACTCACGTGGAATTTCTTGTATCAGCCAAGCACTTAATGCAGTATATTAAACGTTTTGGATGAGCTTTCATCTTCCAATACTTATTACAAATAATGGTTGAGATTCTTCAGAATGTTATTGCCTATTTACTACATATTCCACCATTTTCAGCTTTCTCTATTTTGTGGTCTGATGATGCTTCTCTTTGTTTATTCAGCATGCGCTAGGTACTCTTTCCTCTTCTTCTCTAGCTCTTTATATTTTAATGTCCTTATCTGCATATATGTACGTGTGTGCTTGTGGTATTCTCAGTGTGCTTAATTTTTGGGTTTTGGTAAGAATAGAATTTTACAAACCGGGGGTTGAGAGATTGTCATGGTTTATGTTTTGTTAATTGTTTTATGCAGTTAATTTTAATTCTCTACTTTGGATTCTGATGATTTCTTGAAGTCTTGAAAATTGTTTGTTTCTTACCTCAAAATAGTTGCATTAATATTACTATAATTTACACTTTATTAATGAGACTTTGGGGACTCGGTAAACTGTGTTCATCCTCGTTTGAAGATAAATTCATTCAAAAATTTTAACATAACAGGACAAATACTATCACTTTTATCAGTGGTATAATTTTTCTTTTCAGCGAGTTGGAAACTCATCATTTCATTGACTACCCTCATTTAGTGATTTTCATGACCATGTATGATTGTTTCGTGGTAAATTGTATACTTGTGCTTTGACTAACAATGATAGATAGGAGTGATGGCATAAGGGCCAGCATGCATGTCCCTCGAGTCTTTACCTAGAAAATAGATGCAGAAGAAGTTTGTTTATATATATAGGCTCTGCAAATTATGTACTCATATTCGGACATTAAATGGAAGGAGATGTTTTAGTTAACAAAAATAAAATTATGATCTTTGAAACCTTTTTCAATGCAATAAGAGATCATAGTCCAATATTTTCAAGGACTTAAAATAGAAGTTCTACTTCTAATTCATTCAAACCATGCAATCAGAAACTTTGGGAGATTCTTTTTACAAAATTTACAAATAAAAAATATTAATAGTTGTAGGCCGTATTTAGTTTTGTGAGTATGATTGAAAATTATTTTTTCCTCCAACTTTGTGTTTAAAATCAAAATTTATTCATAAAAAGATTTTCCGTATATAGATAAATTTAGAAAGAAAAAAAAACACCAAGTGTGTGTTTAATACGAAAGAAAATATTTTTTTTTGAAAAGTAAGTGATTTTCTTATTTATTTTTTGGTGTTTGGATAATAGGTCCATTGGGTAAGGGGATTATCTACAACTCAATTGGTAAACTAACCTCCAAGTTAATTTTTCTTAGCTAAGTGATTTTTTTTTAAGATAGGGAGAATTATCTTAACAAAGTGTAAACACTATTTTAGATATAAAATCAATATAATGAATGTGATACAATTACAAAACATTCATTGTAATAAATACAACTAATAACGCTAATTTATTAAACATACCATGCATGTATAAAAATTCTTTAAAGGTAGCATTTGCATACAATAACTTATCTTCTCTTTTTATTTCTCTTAGTTTGAATTTTTCAGATTTTGTGATTTATTAATGCAATTCTTTTCTTATAATTTATCATAATTTAAAACATTTTACTATCCATGTACAAAATAAAAATATATCATACACTAATAAATAATGATAATGCCCTCTAATTTCTTTCCCTTCTCATAATTAATATCAACAGAATTTATATTTATTTGTTTATTTGTAGAGTAATATTCTCCTTATCAGTAGTATTTTGTTCTCCAAACTTCTTATCTTCTTTGTCTTTCAGGTCTTGAATATTTTGAAAAAGGAATGATGTTTTCATGAAGGACCTGTGGAGATGCTTTACGAAAGTGGCATAAGAGATGGACTCACAAGTTTTGAGTAGTTTTTTTTTTTTTTTTTTGAGAAAAATCCAGCATATTCTTATTTCATATATGTCACTTTTATAATTCTACATATTAAAAGCTTGATTTAATTCAACCAAAGTAAATTTAATAGCTTTGCGATTTTCCTTTCCTTTAGTGTACTTCCATATGGAGAGAATACTCTTTGATTATCCATTTATTTATTTTCACGTACTAAATTACTGAATGATTTGTTCTTATTATCTTTTCATGATTTGAGATTATTTTAAACAATGTTAGGAAAAAGTGTGACTATACTATTTTGAAATTTAAGTTAGCATATGACTGACATTTTAGACCATTCAATTTGAAATTTATCTTTCTATTTGCTGTTTTTGCTATCTTTCTTAACAATATTGAAATATATTTAGATTATGAGTTACATCGTTAATCTTTTTCTTTTAATATTTATTTTAATAACTCAAAACATATTTTTAAACATGTAGTTCTTTATAAGGCATTTTGTAAAAATTAATATGGGATTCACTGCGCGTGTTCAGAAACTAGTAAATAAATAGAAGCCAGCATGTGTTAAAGTAAAGCATATGTAATAAATATAAGCCAGCTCTCAAGTTTAGACAACAAGCCATTTGACATGTAGAGCAACTGAACAAACTCTCCAGATAAAAGACACAGAACATACCTTGAACTGAAGATTTGTAATTGTGGACCTCAACAGAGTATCGCCTACTATCAACCTCAACTGTCTGACAAATTCATCCCTACTTATCTTCTTGCTCTATCAATGTTGGGAAAGGAACCAAGAGAAGAAAATCTTTAGAACAAAATTAAATACGAAAATCCAGGCGTAAAATAAGAGAAAGGAAAGATTCTGCAACTATACAAACCTTAAACAACTCAAAATTGCTAGTAACAAGGTTCATCTTCTCTGCAGGAACTTCATTGGAGATTGCAGCAAACAACAAGGGGAATGGCATCCAAGGGGACTTCGGAGTCCTTGCAGCCTTTTCTAGGGACAATTTACCCATTGATATTTGATGACTGTGACTTTCCTACAGATGAATATACAATAACTGTTATCTAGAAAGAACTCCAGATAATTGATGAATAGATAACCATTCAGAAGGAACTGCTTCAAAAAAGCAGAACGTAATACAGTCCTGGTCATTCGCTCTCCCTCTCCTCATTATGATTCCAGCAACGCTTCAAAAGAGAAGTTTTTCTTGCAGGACAAAGTTCACTAAAGTACCAAATTTTCACACTATACTAATACCTATTGCTAGCTAGCAACTGTCAAGAGTGGAGAATCAGGAAGCTAAATCTAGAAGCCAACAACAAAGTTGATAACCAACTATGGCAGGCTAAGCAGTATAGCAGTAAAGATTCAAGCAAACATAGAAAAAGCTGGACTTCAGAGCTGATCTCAAGATGCAGACAACTGTACAAAACTCAGGAGAAGAGTCTCAGAATTTACTGTTACCATAAATTATACTGCTGTTTAAGTACATGCAGGTGCAACTACAGTATCTTTGGAATGGTGGATGAAGATTATTTGTTGCATCACGTACCTTATAGTGATTTACAAATGCGAAGCCGTTAAATAATATCAAAGAATTACCTAGATAGTACTTAAGCAAGTGTCTGTGTCATCAATTATGCCCTAGGTAACTACCATGCATCTGAGGAAGAAACTCAATGATTGATCAAGGAGATAAATGGAAGTAGCAAATACAAGCAAAAAACATGTCAAAGGATATAATATAAGTTGCTGCTTCTTTTAAGTTCATTCATTTTACCAAAGAAATTCAAGACATGGTCTTTTGAGTTGAGTGAACTTCACGTTCCTCTTCTTTGCCCAATGTGCTTGATTTCTTTTGAAGTCTAACAAAATCCCAACTTTATTTCATGTGTCATATTATCAGCCAGTTCATTCGCAATTGTTGAATGTCAAAAACACCCCTCCACAACTTCCCCATCTTTCAGTTCAATGAAGGCCATATTACCAAGTTCATAATATTTGTAACTTACCAAGTCCTTAGGAAATGTATCTGTGGGTACCTGATCCACAGGGCCCTGACAACAAGTACTGTCACCTGAGATATGCATTAGGCTATCATTTCCGAAGTGGGGTCCTGTAAGAAACGTGATAGAGATAATTCAAGCGCTGCATGATTTTTAAAAGAGAAATATTTTATGTTTTACTCAACATTAAAATGCTAAAAACATAAATTACACTGGCTTATCTGTAAACGGCAAAATGCACAAAAAGATCCCTCACAGATCTAAAGAATCTGATATTAATAACAAACTTGTCGGTTTATTTATTTCACAGATCTAGAGAACATTTAGAATTTCACCTCACAATTCTTACATCGTGCTCTTATATTCAGAGTATCTGCGGAAAGCAAATGTGCAAAAGGAAATATACTCTCTCAATCCCATTTTCATGGTCATAGTTTGGTCGAGTATAGAAAAGAGTATGAAATTATACTTCTAAATCAAAAATGGTTTTCCTATTTCACTTCCCAGTCAAATGAAATACTCCTCAACTAAGGCAAAAATACTTTTTGTTACTTTGAAACAAATTTAGCTTGATATACTTTCCATACACAAAATATTTAAATTTTATTGCCAGAAGACAAAGTAAATGTTAAGTTCAATTTTAACTCAAATTTAATCGAGATAAAGTGGTTATAAGTAAAACTAAGCCCCAAAGCATGGTTAACAGATACTTATTTTCTGACATTTGACTTGCCCAAAGATAAAAGTGAATATGATACTACAGAAAAGTTTAACAAGAGAGGAAGGGTAAAGTTTCCATTTCAAGGAAAGCGACAACATGGAATGGCCCGACATGAAAAAGCGAGTAATAAGACAGACTCCATGGTTATAGACACTAAGAGTTTCAAAACAAATCATTAGAATTATAAGGCCTATACAGATTATCTCATCCTAATGCTTAGATATAGGAAAAAAGTGGAGATCACCTTCAGCTCCTGGAGGACTTCTGAAGCTCACAACATACTCCGGGTATATGTGTGTGTTCATATTCATATTCCAAACAACATAACAAGTAGGATTCTCTAGATCATCAACTCCGCTATCGTATTTTTCATCAATGGGACAACATTGTTCAGATCGGCTATTCAAAAGTTCCACATTACCCAAAATCACACGAGTAAAAACCATGTAGCGGATGCCATTTTCGTCAACATCACAATTAATTGCACTGGAAGAGAGAAAGAGAGAAAAAAGAAAAGAGGGATTGATGTTAGATCCTCTAAGAAACAATAATAGACATGAACAAGAAGAAAAAGATGGGATCAGGGGAAAGCAAGAACTTTATTCACTAGTCATGTGGAGATTCATATTATGAATCATACCACAAGATAGGTTTCCAATGGCATACAATAGCATTTCCTTTTCATTGAAAAGAAAAGAAAAACCTGGAGCATTCTTTTCTTTAAGGCTTATTTCCTTTTAATCTTTTTCGTTCTTTTTGTTTTTTTTTTTTTGGG
>ML389488.1:39119-61773 GCA_005239525.1 Nicotiana knightiana
GTGGGGAGGGGGGGAATCTGATAACTGACCAGAGTTTCACCGCATTGAAGATGCAAAATATATTTAGTTATGACTGAGATAATGTTGCATTAAGAAAATGTATTCAAACCTTTTGGAGGCACAATGCAGCGTACTGAGGTGAACTCCAACTCCAAATTCAGTCTTACGTTTAGGTCCCCCAAGTGCAAGGCCATAGTTCATAATTGTATATAGTAAATCTTTGGAAGCGGCAAGCCAAGCATATCGAACATTTGCATTCCCACGATATTTTTGGGTTATTTCAATTTGCTTCTCAAAGAGTTCCAAGCGAGTTTTCAAATAATTACTAGAGCATTTGGTAATTTTGATTTCATCCACTTTAGGGATGATATTCATTCCCATAACAAACATATTTTTGACAGATTCTGCATCCACCAATTTAAGGCTAGCAACTACAGCAGGAGTCCTTGTTTCCTGGTTCTGTTTAGTCTCTGGAACTTGTTCCACTTTTGCATCTGATTTTTTATCATCAGCACATTCTTGATCGTCTTTAACAGGATTTACTTTAATCCTCTTAAAACCAACATTTGACTCTTCCACAAATTCTTCCAAATTACTATTTTCAAGTCCATTAAAATCAATTTCGAGTTGCAACTTAATATCAGCTACCCTATCTTGTTCAATAGCCATAGACTCGTCGATTCTCTTTGACTGGCTTTCAAAGTTCCCATGCATTTCACAACTGACGGGATATGACTCGGGGAAGAAACAGCCACCTGCTTCATCTATCCAGGCAATAGGTTTGTGCAAACCATTAATCAGATCTATTTGAACCATATATAGAATATCAAGCATTAAATGAAAGCCACCGACTTTCACCTCAATAACAGCCTTTTTTGCCCGAAAATCTTCTTTAACTATAAGAATAATATCTTGAGGGAAATCAGTCCATTCACCATTCTGATAAAATAGTACCCGTTGTGGTAGTCTGCTTCTCATAAAGTTTAAGTAGTTCTTGAGTAACGATTTCCTGAGATGTAAGTGAAAATTAGACTCGCACTCAGCAGTCCTTTTCCTCTCTCCAAGCTTGCTATCATGGTTGGATTGAATTGACAGTTTCTCACTGCTGGCTCTAAATAAATGAGCCAAATTTTGAGAAGCCACTTTCCTCTTTGATCCAACCACAGTCCTATGGCCATTATCTAACACTTCAAGCAACTTTGATTCCATTTTATCTACAGGTAAACTATCTATTTACAAGTATCAAACAAGAAGGCTAAACGCTAAATTAACATAGTATAGATCCTCTGTGATAAATTTCCGAGAAGCAACGTCATGGTGAAGAAAATGCAAAACCTAGCAAAGAAAAAGAATAGGAAGTCAATCAGTCAAAAAAGGAAATCCAGAACAGCATCTTCATGTATTTATCAGCAACTTAAAAGGCATTGTCCAGCTTCATAAATTATGGAAGGCAGACACTCGACCAATTGAACAAAGGCATTGCATAGAGATGTAGAGGTCAATACAATATTACTAAGTAATCAATGCTAAGTGAAAGCTTTATCGAAACAAATTCAATGCTAAGTGAAGCCTTGAATAGCCAACTGGCCTAAGTTTTACCAGCAAAAGTATAAATTCATACTTAACAGCAGGCAAAGTGAGAAGAGGAAACACTGCACGCATCCAACTGAAGTCACAAACCATTTATTGAAATCGTTTTTAGAAACAAAGATAAATTAATTTCTGAGGAACAAGAAGGTGTGAATAGAACATAGCTAACTTTGAGATACTTACCAACTTCTGCACTGGATGGTGATCTTTGTACAAACCACTTTTCTCCATAACGTCGGTGTAAAGTCAACAAATTCTTACCTTTAGCACAATGCTAAACTAAAAGAGATAATCTAATTGACCTCCTCTGAAAATATAAATTTTGTCAGTATTCAAATCGAAAGCAAATGTATAAAGAATAAATCTAAAAAGAGAACTCCTCCTACTCTCTAAGATATACACACTAAGAAAAAATCGTTTGACAAAGAATTACTCCCTCATGTTTGAAGCTATTCCATTTCAATACAACTTTCACAGCTACAAATAATTCAAACTGTTTAAAAGAAACTACATGTTTTGGAAAGATTTTCTTTTGGATTAGGTTAATTCCATGGAGTACCTGCTACCTCCCACCAGCACAGAGGTAGCGAGTAACTATGTGCATCAATGTTTGGACAATTTAAAATTCACCTAGTGTTGGAAAAAAATTTCATGGATAAATGCCACTTGCTATTCAAATTTTTTAACTTTGAATAAAAGTTTTCTCTACCAATCTAACTTATAAATCAAATTAACATAAACTCCGTGTCCAATCTAATACCATCATATAAAAATACCATCCAGCGGTAAGAAAAAAGATTTTTTTTCTTTTAAGTACAACCTCAAATAGGAATTCAGTCTAACAGACTGATGGCAAAATCTAACATGGGGTCAAAACAATTTCTCATAAAATCAAAATCAGGTCACATAAATTCCGGAACAAGCAAATCGAAACAGATTAATTCAGATCCATTAACTACAAAATTTAAAAATAAAAATAGAAATTGAAAACAAAAACAAAAAGGGGTGGTTACCACGATAAATGATGCCCTTCATTAATAAAATCATGAAATGCAGTGCGAGGAGCAAAAGCAAAGCAGATTAGCAGACGACGATGTTAGTGAAGGAATGGTATTTTTTTCAGTCAATTATTTTGTGAAAAACTACTAATAATAAAAAAATCAATTACGGGATTTCCAGAATCTGATTTTCTTTCTGTGGACTTTTAATATTTGGGTTTTTATAACTTGCTTGGGGGAAAAGAAAGGGAGGGAAAGGACACACAATCACGCTCCATTTAGATTTTAATTTAATCTTAAAATTTGAGTGCAATTAAATATCTTTAAAAAGGTCAGAGACTTTGACTTTTTAAGGAGTTTGTAAGAGAGCATGGCAAGCTAAAACAATTAGTGGGAGTATTTATTAGAATGTGTTTTTATATTTTGATACATAAATTTTATACAAGATATATTTAATTAAAGGGTAACGGATATACTATTGGATACCTAGAGAATCAAACGCCTTTTTCACAAAATGTCATTTGATATTATTTTTACTTGTACTAAGATAATTTAATTGTATTGTATTGAATTAATTGATTTTAAGTTTATGATCGGCTATAAAATATTTAACTAACAATAATAAAATCAAAGGCGTGTCAACGAATTAGTTATAGTTTCCTACTTAGATATTATAGATTTATATCTTGTCATGAAATTAAGATCAATTAACTCTACAAGATTATATTATTTTAGTAATAATAAAAAGGACAATAGAGAAACAATTTTTATTAAAAAATATGTTTGATTGTCTCGACATACAGAGGTATGTCCATTACCCTTTAATCAAACGCTTCTTCAACTTTGCAAACACGAATCTACAATTACATACTTTGTAAAATTGTGCTTAAAATCTTAGTTAATTTTAACGTTTTAAATATTAGTCAAGAGATTTATAATTTAGATATCCTAACATTAGGAGCTCTTACCAAAATCAAATATTTAGAAAATAGTTAATTGCCAAAAAACTATCAAATCCTAAATAAAGGAGGATATTTTTTTATTACAAATTGGAGACATAAGTTATGCATAGTTTTTCCATTTGAATTAGCTTATAATTAATAAGAGCCTAAAATTCCAGAATTGGAAGGAGATAGAATAATTAAAGTTTTAAATATTAGGAGAATAATTAAGTGACTATTTTTAAATACAAGAAAAATAATTAAATGATTATTCTTATATATTAGAAAAATAATCAAATAACTATTTTGTCTAATGTAAACTCTATTTTAAAGAGGTAAAAAAGGCGAACGACATTTCGTTGAGAGTCTTCGTGCTTTTAATATAGTATAAATTTTATATCTTTTGTCATTTCTTGCCACAAGTTTTAAAAAAAAAAAATTAAGAAAGGGATAAAGAATTCTAAATTTAAAATAAATAATATTTTTTTATGGAACTATCTCTTTTACTATAGATTGGACGTAATTAGTTTCTCTTCATTATTTTATTAAATTACTAATGCAAATAACTATACACAATAGTAAGGGATGATTTCGTCCTTTTGAAAAATGTGAACGACCTCGCTGCAGCTGTTTCTAGGGTTAATTGTTTCTGCATTGGATCAAGATATAAAGCGTAAAAATATTTGTTTACACATTTGTGGACTTAAGGAATTTTTTAATTATTGTGCTTGAGCGAGAAGGCAGCTTTAAGTTGTTCCATAAACTTTCTAATACGTCAACAATAATATAAAAATATTATGGGGCCAGCCAGCAAAGGTTTTATTTTGGAGGAACTAAGTATATTGGGGTCATAGAGTGGACAACCATAAAATTCTGCTATGGTTATCATCTTTCAAAAGGTTCCAACCACTCTTTTGAAAGTGATGTGGGTAATCCAGTAGAGCAATGCGTCAATTATTTTGATTCATTATTGATAGTGGCGGTGGCAGAGTCAGGATTTGAAGTTTATGAGTTCGGAAATTTAGTCTTCTTAAGTCACTGAGTTCTAAATTAATAATTTATACATATTCAATAGATTTTTTAAGACAAATACATAATTTATACAAAAGCTAACGGCCGAACTCATAGCCGATAGGCTAGCTCCGCCTCTGGATAGTGGGTCGAAGGACCATAAGTGGTTCATAGAACTAACAAGGGTTGTGGTGGAATGATAAGTACTCATTCATCTTTAATCAGAGATCTCAGGTTCGAGTTATTGAATATGAAGTAGTCTTTGTTAGGGAGCGTTTTACCTCCCAATATGAAACTTCTCGACGTGAATTACCGGACACCGAATAGGAAACCAAAAGAAAAAGGTCCGTAGGTCCCCTTTTCAAGGCATTTCTATGAAATTGGTATTTTAATATTATAAGAATTTAATATTTGTATAGTGAAATAGTGCATAAATTTGTATACTGTATTTTAATATTATAAGAATTTAATATTTATATAGTGAAATAGTGCATAAATTTGTATACTATCAAGTTAAAATGACTTAATTAACATGCAACTTTAATAATTTACCCAATTTGATAATTTACAAAGCTACATAAATAATTTGATGTAATTAGTTAAGGTACACTATTGGGGTATAATTTTATTTCTCACTTTTTTGGATTATTTCAAACTTGTATTATATAAAGAATATTTTAATCAAGTATTGAAGGATATTTTTGTCTTTAACTAAGTTAATGCACGCATTAAAGCCCTTTACATTGTTAGTACCATAGTTTCTTATGCATTAGTTATGCATAGGATAATACCAAATATGGTGTATAACTAATTGTTAATACCATGGTTTCTTATGCATTAATTATGCATGGGATAATACCAAATATAATATATAACTAATGCTTGCATACACATATAACTAATGCGTATGTTTAAAAAATGTACCAAACAAAGTATTACTAATATACAAAACTAATGCATCCTATCAAACGACCCCTAATAGTGTAAGGTGCAAATAAGTCAAAATTCTTCATATATACCATCTGGTCTTATAACTTTTATTGTATATTAAAATAGGCGTAATATGTATCGTAATTTGTCTATGCATCTCTCTCTTTTTATGTGCAAGAAGGAGCAGAAACGCATGTTTATCGCTTTTTAAGTTATGCTAATTTTTCAATTATATTACAAAGTAAAAATTCAAATAACGTCCTTGAACATAGTCTGTCAAAATTTTCCCCAAGTCGAATATTTGGGCCTTGACTTGCCCATACTCGATCTTCTAATGGGTTCGTCCTAATTCTTGTTTTTTCAAAAATTTACTCAGTGTAATCGTTCCTAAAAATAATAGTCGATAAAATATATATATATATTACTTATTTTATATATATTTTTTTATATATCTAGCTAGCGGATATAATTATTTTTGATTGACAAGTCAAATTTATAATATGCCCTTGTTTTCTTGGTTGAGTAACCCAATATCATGGGCTAGATCAGCCCAATTATTAGGTTTTATAATTTGTAATTTCGTAATGGAAGCAGTGAAATTTATTATTCCTTTTTTTTACTGACATGTATCTGATTTATTTGTTTACTATCACATTAGTCGTGTGTTCATTGGATGTTTTAAAGGGTTTAATCTATATCTATATCTATCTATCCATATCTATATCTATATTATTATAAAAACACGAATATTTTACGTTAAATATTGAACGACAAAAATGTCCCCAAAATACCAATCGACTTTTATGTCCTTAAATATTTGCATAATTTAAGGATATAACGATAAATTATTCAAGACTAGAATTTTTTTTTGATTTAAACTACACATGCTACAAAGTTGATATTGGGTATAATTCTTTTTGGAATCGTTATCACAACCAAATATGCATGGTTTAGAGGATAATAGCCTAATTGTTTTCGGACAACTATATGTATGGTTCGATTATTCTCTGGTCTATGCTCGGGCTCGAAGGCAAAATAAGAGGCATGTAAGCCTAAGTGTCGTAGATCATCGGAGTCGAGTACGATCATTGCCAAAATAGTACCGTTGTGAGTCTGTTACGGAAGGACAAGACTATCGTCACATTTCCAAGATCATGGCGTAAATTCAGGAATAGATTTGTACGAATTAGTACGAATCCGTACTAGGCGGTTATACAACTGTCCCACTAATATTCTTTACTGTAAATAAAAATGTACCTTATTCAGGGTTTTCCTCCTATATAAAAAGGATCCCAATCATTTGTAAAGATCATCTAATCATTGACAAAGAATATACTCTCTACTTTTCGCTCATTGTTCATCAGAACTGTCCTTTAAACTTTATTATTTCTTCTTGCTTTACTGTTCTTGATTTACCTCGAGGTCGACATTGCTCAAGCAACACTGGTTTGGTTCACTTATCCTTTTCATCATTACCTTATACTTCTTGTCTATTAATTGGTATTGAACTGAATCACGTATCTTTAAAACCACAAGTCAAATTTAATTGTTACTCGTATTTTTTAGGTAAACAGCTTGGCGCCCACCATGGGTCTAAAGATCATAGTGATTATTTCAGTGCTAATTTCTGATAACACACGTTATTCTTCACGCTTATTCTTGTCAAAGATTCTTTGTTTTTAGGATAAAACATGTTGAACTCAGCAAACACACCAGTGCATGGTAATAAAGGTTACGGATTCCATGGGGAAAATGATAATGCAACAACTTCAGGGGCCGGTGTACCACCACTTAACCCTGGGATAGTGCCAGTCCCTAACCCAGTCGATGTTGGTTCACACATTGCTTTAAATGTCAACTTAGGCGCTAGCGTCGGAGAAAGCATACGCGAAGAGGTTCAACCTAGTGGCCAAAGAACACATGGTCGAGGAGATGGAGAGGTCAGCCTCCAAGTAATTTTCGAAAAGTTACAAGCGCAACAGATGGTTATCGCTCAGTTCCAAAGTCAGCAAAAGACTCCGAGCGTGGTGGGACCGGAAACTACTCATCGTGCTGAACCAATCCTAGAAAGGTCGAGTAATAATGGATTGGGGGCTGACCCCACAATCATGAAAATGCTCGAAGAACTCACAAAGAGGATCAATTTAGGAGAGAAACAGATCGAGGATAATGATAAAAAGGTGGAAACGTACAACTTGAGGGTCGACCAAATACTGGGAGCGTCTCCGATTTTGAAAGGACTGGATTCTAAAAAGTTTGTGCAAAAACCTTTCCCCCCAATGCAACCCCGAAGACTATTCCAAAGAAGTTTCGCATGCCGGACATACCCAAATATAACGGGACCACCGACCCCAACGAACACATCACTACATACACTTGTGGTATAAAGGGAAACGACTTGGAGGACGACGAGATCGAGTCCGTTCTACTGAAAAAATTTGGAGAAACTTTGTCCAAATGTGCTATGATTTGGTACCACAACCTGCCCTCGAACTCTATCGATTCATTCGCCATGCTGGCAGATTCATTTGTGAAAGCACATGTTGGATCTATAAAAGTCGCAACAAGGAAATCGAACGTCTTCAAAATTAAACAAAGGAACAATGAGATGTTAAGGGAGTTCGTATCCCGGTTTCAAATGGAACGAATGGAGTTACCGCCAGTCTCCGATGACTTGGTTGTTCAAGCTTTCACTCAGGGGCTAAATGATCAGAGCTCGATAGCGTCAAAACAGTTAAAACAAAACTTGATTGAGTACCCCGCCGTGACTTGGGCGAATGTTCATAACCGATATCAGTCAAAGATCAGGGTGGAGGACGACCAGTTAGGATCCCCCTCGGGTTCGGTCTATCCAAGAAGATTGGCAACAAAAGATTTGAGAGACGCAGACAGGGATCCAAGACTGAACAAAGATAGGTATCATCCATATGCCGAAAAGAGAAGGAACAGTGTGAGGCGTAATATACCTCGGAATGATTGAAGAGTAGATCGAGGACTGAATTCTCGAGGACTCATGAGTAAGACCAGGTTCAATAGGCATTCGGGACCAGTGGAGGCACCTCGATTATCAAAGTACAATTTTAGCATCGATGCCTCAGGGATCGTTTCAGCCATTGGAAGGATTAGGGATACCAGATGGCCTAAACCCATAAAAACTGACCCTTCTCAGAGGAATCCCAACTTAATGTGTAAGTATCACTGTACACATGGGCACATGACCGAGGATTGCAGAGAATTGAGAGATGAGGTAGCCCGATTATTTAATGAGGGGCATCTTAGGGAATTCCTTAGCGACAGAGCCAATAACCATTTCAAGGAAAGAGACACCAATATGAATAATGAACCAGAAGATCCTCAACATGTTATTCATATGATCATCGGCGGAGTCGACGTCCCGCAGGGACCCGTGTTCAAACGCACCAAAGTTTTTATCACAAGGGAGAAGCGGACTCGGGACTACATGCCCGAGGAAACACTTACATTCAATGAAGAAGACACCAAGGGCTTGTCTCAGCCACACAATGATGCACTGGTAATTTCTATTCTTTTAAATAAAGTTCAAGTTAAAAGTGTTCTTGTGGATCCAGGTAGCTCGGCGAACATAACCAGGTCGAGGGTCGTAGAGCAGCTCAGGCTGCTTGACCAAATCATACCTACATCTCGAGTCTTGAATGGCTTCAACATGGCAAGCGAAAAAATGAAGGGGGAAATCATCCTCCCGGTGAATGTAGCCAGGACTATACAGGATACGAAGTTTCATGTCATTGAAGGTGACATGAGGTATAATGCTTTGCTTGGAAGGGCGTGGATACATAGCATGAGGGTAGTGCCGTCAACCCTTCATCAAATGATGAATTTCCAAACAAAAGACGGCGTAAAGATAGTGTATGGAGAGCAACACTCGGCAAAGGAGATGTTTGTAATCCATGACTTAACACCAGTATCAACGCCCTCTACATCAGAAAATTCGAGCATCAAGGTCAAAAAGGTAGCCAAATAGCAATCATAGTCCATATCCTTGACTGAGCTAGAGGAACAGATGATCAAAGATGAAGAAGAGGACTTCCTCTCCCCTCGAGCTTTCGTCGCCCCTGAAGAATCGGATGCGACGAAGTTCACGATCGAGGAACTAGAGCAGGTGATATTGATCGAGCATCCGCCAGAACGGAAGGTATACCTGGGAACAGGATTAACCCCCGAACCCAGGAAAAAACTCATCCAATTCCTTATCGATAACATTGATTGATTTGCTTGGTCCCACTTAGATATGATAGGGATCCCACCGGAGATAACCACCCGTCGACTGAGTGTCAATCCTAGATTTGAATCGGTGAAGCAAAAGAGAAGACCCCAGTCCGAGGTGAAGCACGCATTCATAAAGGACGAGGTAACTAAGCTTCTCAAAATAGGGTCCATTAGGGAAGTAAAATATCCTGAGTGGCTAGCTAATGTAGTAGTAGTCCCTAAAAATGGAAACAAACTTAGAATGTGTGTAGATTACAAAGATTTGAATAAGGCATGCCCTAAAGACTCTTTCCCACTACCTAACATCGATCGTTTGATCAAAGCCACGGCCGGCCACGAGATTCTTACCAACACCTAGTTAATAATATGTTCGAAAAACAAATAGGCAAATCTATGGAAGTTTATATTGATGACATGCTAGTTAAGTCCCTGCGCGCAGAGGACCATTTGACTCATTTGCAGGCAACGTTCGAGATCTTAAGAAAATACAACATGAAACTCAACCCCGAGAAATGCGCTTTCGGAGTTGGCTCAGGCAAGTTCCTTGGTTTCATGGTATCAAATAGGGGGATCGAGATCAACCCCGACAAAATTAAATCCATCGAGGAAATCACCATCGTGAACAATGTGAAGGCCGTACAACGACTGACCGGGCGGATAGCTTCCCTGGGAAGATTTATCTCAAGGTCATTGTACCAGAGTCACCAATTCTTCTCCCTACTCAAAAATAAGAATGACTTTGCATGAACTCCGGAATGTCAGCAAGCATTGAAGGATTTAAAGCGGTACTTATCGAGCCCACCCTTGCTTCACACTCCAAAGGAAGGCGAAAAACTTTATTTATACTTGGCCATGTATAAGGTAACGGTGAGTGGTGTTCTGGTTTGAGAAAAACAAGGTACAAAATTTTCTGGTTATTATGTAAGTCGAACCATAGGAGATGCTGAAACCAGGTATCCACATTTAGAAAAGTTAGCAGTTGCGCCAATAAGCGCATCTAGAAAACTAAAACCATATTTTCAATGTCACCCTATATGTGTGTTGAATACATACCCACTTCGAAATATCTTGCATAAGCCTGAGTTGTCGGGCAGATTGGCCAAGTGGGCCATCGAACTTGGAGGGTATGATATCGAACATCAACCCCGAACATCCATCAAGTCTCAAATTTTGGCAGACTTCGTGGCAGATTTTACACTTGCCCTCATACCCGAGGTAGAAAAGGAACTTCTACTAAAGTCGGGTACATCCTCGGGGGTATGGACCCTCTTCACAGACGACGCCTCGAACGTGAAAGGGTCCGGGCTCGGTATTGTTTTAAAACTGCCCACGGGTAATATCATTAGGCAATCTATCAAAACTTCTAGATTAACTAACAATGAGGCCGAGTATGAGGCCATGATTGCAGGTCTCGAACTAGCCAAAAGTCTGGGAGTGGAGGTCATCGAGGCCAAGTGTGACTCTCTTTTGGTTGTAAACCAAGTAAACGGAAGCTTCGAAGTCGAGAAGATAGAATGCAAAGGTACTTAGACAAACTTCAAGGAACATTGCATCGCTTCAAAGAATGGACACTAGACCATGTACCTCGAGAACAGAACAGTGAGGCCGATAAACTTGCGAATTTGGGGTCATCAGTCGAGGAAGATGATATTGTCCCGGGGACTGTTGTCCAATTGTCGAGGTCTGCGGCCAAGGAAGGCCATGCGGAGATTAATTCGACAAGTTTAACGTGGCATTGGAGCAATAAATACGTCGAATACTAAAAGCACGGAAAGCTCCCCTCGGACCCAAATGAGTCGAGAGCCTTACGAGCCAAAGCATCTCGATTCTCACTTGATGAAAATGGAAAAATGGACAGAAGAACCTTTGACGAACCGCTGGCAGTATGCTTAGGAACATGAGACACCGATTATGTATTGCGAGAAATCCACGAGGGCACTTGTGGGAACCATTCTGGTGCTGACTCTTTGGTTCGCAAGGTAATTAGAGCTGGATATTATTGGGATAGCATGGAAAAATATACTAAGTAGTTCGTTCGACGGTGTGAACAATGCCAAAGGTACGCACCGATGATCCATCAGCCCAGTGAACAACTCCATTCGGTCCTATCTCCGTGGCCATTCATGAAATGGGGAATAGATATCGTCGGCCCCGTACCAACGACACCAGGTAAAGCTAAGTTTATTATATTTATGACTGACTACTTTTCAAAATGGGTAGAAGCATAAGCCTTCGAGAAAATAAGAGAAAAAGAAGTTAGTGAATTCATATGGGACCACATCGTGTGCCGGTTCGGGATACCCGCCGAAATAGTATGTGACAACAGGAAACAGTTTATCGGCAACAAAGTGACAAAGTTATTCAAAGACCATAAAATCAAAAGGATTCTATCAATGCCCTATCACCCAAGCGCAAATGGCCAGGCCGAGTCCAAAAACAAAACTATCATTCAAAACATGAAGAAGAGATTGAATGATGCTAAAGATAAATGGAGAGAAGTATTGCCTGAGGTGCTATGGGCGTATCGAACAACATCGAAGTCAAGCACGGGGGAAACCCCGTTCTCTTTGGTGTATGGGTACAAAACATTGATTCCGGTCGAGGTCGGGGAACCTAATGCCAGGTTTCAACATAATACCGAGGAATCAAACCACGAGGCTATGAACACTTGTCTCAAACTATTAGATGAAAAATGTGAAGCCGCACTAGTTCGAATGGCCGCACAAAAGCAAAGGATCAAGAGGTATTATAACAGAAGGGAGAACCTTCGCCATTTCGAAGTCGGGGACTTAGTTCTAAGAAAAGTCACCCTTAATACTCGAGACCCAAACAAAGGGAAGCTAGGCCCCAATTGGAAAGGACCGTACCGAGTCATCGGAGTCGTAGGGAAGGGATCCTACAAACTTAGCACAATGGAAGGCGAGCAACTACCAAACAATTGGAACGCATCACTACTCAAAAAATGTTATTGCTAAGGTATGACCTTCTCCCTTTTATTTCCATTTATTAAGACTAACTACTTGCAGGTGTTCGATCGAAGGCTTCGAGGCATCCTTCAACCTGAAAACCTTAGGTTTTAAAGGATGCATTGCACTCTTTTTCCCTTAGATCAAGTTTTATCCCAAATGAGTTTTTCCGGCAAGGTTTTTTAACGAGGCAATATTTATATGCTACCTAAGGAGAACTCAAAAAGCATTCAAGGCTTCTTTTCAATCAACCTCGAATACTGGGGGGAATCACCCTCAGAGGTTGTATTTTCAAGGAAAAGACTTCACGCCAAAGAGGTCCTCGATAGGAGAACTTTGTAATGGGCCAAACAGTCAAATGAACCATGTCCATGTAAAATAATCGAGCCTCCGACGGCAGAACATGTACGCATGTATCAATTATTCTAAGAAGCCTTCTTACTATATCAAAACACTTTGTGTCTCAAAGAAGTCTAATGTTATACGAGCTTCATACTTATAATTCTACAAGAAACGGCTCAAGAGTCAGAGCGCAAACGCACCCTAAATATTTGGGAACTATCATCGACAATCAACATCCGAATCATCAAAAGTTCGAACTCATAAGACCTCTAAGAGGCATCCCCTCGATATAAAGGCCAAGGCCACCATACTCGGGTACTAACCTTTCAAACAAGTCCAAGAGATATATCCGAAGGCTACGGCCACATTGAAGGCTATGACCATATTAAAGACTACGGTCATATGAAAAGGCTACGGCCGGAATAATGCGGCTCGGAGACGTCCAACTTCCTCCATAAAATTAAAGTCCTTCAAGCACTTTGAAAAATCGGTTAAATCAGGCTACCCTCGGCAAAAACGAATGATAAAGGGCTTCGATAAAACCAACCCTCGAATAATTTAAAGGCTTCTATAACATCAGCCTTCAAAAAACCTCAAAATGTAGTCAATTATCGTTACACAACAAATTACAAACGAGGTTCTAATCGATCGAACCTTCAAAAAATCCAAAGGATACAAAAAACACATGCTAAGGCATACCAAAATTTTCCCTAAGTCTTAGCCGAAAAGAGGGAAAAACTATAGCCATTTTGGAGGCCAAGTTGGACCTACTTAAAGAGCCTAAGGGCCGACCTAAAAGAGCCTAAGGTCCAACACTAAAGAGCATGAGGGCCGAAGCATATGGAGTTCGAGACCTTGCTCTTACTCAGCTCGGACTCAAGAGTCCCATCATCCCGAGCTCGCATCAAATCAGCTTAAACATAACTCGAGGTATTCTATTATAAGTTCGAAGATCTCCCATTAATCACTAAAAAACCTAAGGGTTGTTATATTTAGAATCCGAGCCAATGCTCACTTGATCACTGAAGTTATCAAAATTTTCCACAAGATAACGACAAAATAGAATTCAACGATGAAGCAAAGAGGTTCTTTATATTCATAAAAGATGTTTACAAAAAATATTTACAAAACCCATGAGGGGCCCTTACACAAAAGAAAAAGAACCTAATCTATTTTGGCTCTACATTCTCGGAGGCAACATCCCCAGGAACTGTATCCTCGGTAGCTCTATCTTCGGGGACCTCCTCCTGGGGGACTTCATCTTTGTCTCCCTCGCTCTCGGATCCACTAGCGGAACCCTCATCATCGGAGAGAAAAGCAGCTGCCTTTTCCTCCAAAGTTTTCACCTTTCCAATGTCGGCTGAGAGGTCGAAGCCTCGAGCATGCACCTCCTCGAGAGTTTGTCTCTGAGACTCCAGCCTAGCATGTTTGAGGGCACATGATAACTTAAGATCGGCCATAACAGAGATATCCTGTGCCCGAGCATTAGCAGTAGCTTCGTCAGCCCGATACGAGGACACAAATGCCTCAGCCTCGGATTTGGCTTTAGCAAGCTCAACGGCCGATTTAGCTTCGAGCTCTTCAGTTTTGCGGCTCCATGTCGAGTTTTCCTCCTTTGCACTTTGAAGTTGATGTTTAACTAAAGACAGTTGCTCCCGAAGGGCATCTTTCTCCGAGACGAGACAGTCCATGTGTTGTCTCCACCCTAGGTCTCGACCTCCTTCATCTTGAGCTCTTCTCGAAGCTGCTCCACCAGCTCGTTCTTTTGCTGAATCTGCAGAGTTGAAGTATTAGTCACCTAATTGAATGAAGTCATAAAAAATCCTCGAAAGCTGTATTACCTGTTTAACAAGCTCGATTTGTTCTTGATGAGCCTTCGCCAACTCGACTCGGAGATCCCTGACCTCCTCCTCTTTCTGTACATAAAGGCGCTTAAGGCCATCCCTCTCTTCCACCAGATTCTTGAGCTCTGCTTCACATCGGGCTAGCTTGGCCCGAGATTTGGAAAATGCTTGAATGTAAAGCATCACATCCTTTACACAAAGAAAATGAGTCAGGCTTAGGAAGGCAAAAATCAAACTCGAAATGTAGTTATGAAGAAAAAGCTTACTTGTTTACGAAGATTTTTGGCCTCATCAAAAGTGAACGAGGCATCAAGATCGGGGCCCTCTTCGATCTCCGCAAGGTACTCCCGAAAGACGCCGTTCTCCCTGTGGGACGTTCCCACATCCGAAGTCCTCATGGACCGGGCATCCCGTATTTGCCCCTTAGAGAACACTAGGCCCGGTGGAGAGTCGTCTACAATGATTACCCGAATGAATCACTCGGGGAATTATCTTGTCTTCGGAGGGCCTTATAGTTAGGCTCTCCGAGTTCATCAGCCAAGTGCCCCCTGGGACGAGGCGCATTCTTGTCACTTGATGGCTCGGGGACTCTACTCGAGCTCCCCTCAGAAAATTATTCGGCTCGAGACTGAGTCGCATCTGTCACCATTGGTTCAGCGGCCTTTGAAGCATCAATTCTTCCTCTTTTCCGAGCTACCGACGGGCAACCATCATCTTCGCCCTCGGCGCCGTCTCTCTCTTCATTCTCAACACGAAGACGTTTGGCCGTTTTTGGAGATAAGGCCACGGTATCGGCCTTAGACTTTTAAAGCTGGATTTTCCTTGGCTTCAGGGAGCTTACAGGCGATACCCTCTTCCTTTTCTTCTCCTTAGCAATTTTTGGGATTTCCTCTTCACCGTACGGGAGCGACCGCATAGTAACAACGTCTCCGAGGCTTGCATAAAAGTAAAAGTAAGTACTAAGGAACACAAATATACAAATGGTATAACTCACCATGATTTTTGGCCTCCCATCGACCTTTGGCCAAGTCACGCTAGCTGCGTCCGGCGTATGAATAAATAGATGCTAGTTGCTGAACCCAGTCCGGGAGGTCTGGAACCGCACCGAGAAACCAAGAAACGATTGCATCATTATGAAAAAATAAGATCGAGAAAGGGATAAGGTCGAGAAAAAGTAGAAAGCGTGGAATATTCGATTGCTATCGATAGACCTGTACTTACGTTTCATGTTCCATTCCTCGGGGAATGGCATCCTATCAGCAGGAATCAGGTCGGAGGTCCTGATTTGGACAAATCAGCTCATCCATCCTAGGTCCTTATCCCCATCGATGCTGGAGAAGAAAGACTCCGAGGATCGGCGTTGTAGCTTTATCAGTTCACCTCGATAAAGACGAGGGCTATATAGCCTGATCTGATGGTCGAGGGTAAAAGACATCCCCTCGACCTAGCTCGAGAAGTACCTAATCAGGTGGACGATTCGCCAGAATGTTTGATAGATCTGACCGAGCGTCACTTGGTACTATTGACAAAATTGAGAATGACTGGGTCCATATGACCCATAGCAGGATCTTCGGGACCCAACGTGAATGGGTAGGTATATACACTCAGGTACCCTGCTTTGTGAGTAGTAATGTCCTCTTTAGAGGAAGGGACCACCACATCTGGTTCATTATTCAATTGCCATCTATTTTTACCTGCTTAAGTTCTGATTCGGTTATTAAACTGATATACCGAGACATGGGTTCACATTGACCCGAGACCGAGGAAGTTTTTTCGATTTTGAAATCGGAAGATGTTTCGCAAGGTTCGTGAGTACACTCCTCGATACGAGGTGGTACCACCGCTTTGCTTTTGGATTGGTGTGATGATGAAGAGGCTTTCTCTTTCTGAGGAACTGCCTTAGAAGTTTTGGACATTGTTGAGAAATTCAGAAGAAGAAAAGAAATTGGTGATGAAATAGGTGCAAGTTGGAGAGAATGGTGGGCTCAAAGATTGAAGAAGCTAATGAAATCCTGTGAAAGCTTTGAGAAGTAAAAGTTTAAGTAAAGTTTGCAAAGTGAAGGAGTTGGCCTATTTATAGAAGTCACTCAGGCATGTTAAAGAAGCCAAACTACTGATCAATCAGCCGTTTTCAATTAATGGCCTTTGAAAAGCTGTGCAGACGCGACCTTTTGCGACCATTCAGTCACACTAGTTGCTGACATCACGAGATTGACATCATGGTTGGGGCATCGAAGGGTCGAGAATCAAATCGTTTCTTGTCATTTCATTCTAAGAAACGCGGGGACTATCTATACACGGTCAAAATCATATGCCCCCATTCTGTAGGCTCGAGAGGTCACATAGAGGGTTGAGGCCACAATCATATGCCCCGATTCTATAGGCTAGAGAGGTCACATTGAGGGTGGAGGTTCGGTAAAGGCCAAGTTCGGGCTCGAAGCAAAATAAGAGGCCCGTAGACCTAAGTGTCGTAGATCATCGGAGTCGAGTACGATCATTGCCAAAATAGTACCGTTGTGAGTTTGTTACGGAAGGACAAGATTCTCGCCACATCCCAAAGATCATGGCGTAAATTCAGGAATAAATTTATATAAATTAGTACGAATCCATACTAGGCGGTTATACAGCTGTCCCAATAATATTCTTTACTGTAAATAGAAATGTACCTTATTCAGGGCTTCCCTCCTATATAAAAGGGACCCCAATCATTTGTAAAGATCATCTAATAATTGATAAAGAATATACTCTCTACTTTTCGCTCATTGTTCATCAGAACTGTCCTTTAAACTTTATTATTTCTTCTTGCTTTACTGTTCTTGATTTACCTCGAGGTCATTAAGCTCGCGGTCAATACTGCTCAAGCAACACTGGTTTGGTTCACTTATCCTTTTCATAATTACCTTATACTTCTTGTCTATTAATTGGTATTGAACTGAATCACGTATCTTTAAAACCACAAATCAAATTTAATTGTTACTCGTATTTTCGAAGTAAGCATTTTGCAATCACTTCTATTCTTTTCTTTGCCATTTTGATCTCCATGTTGATGGTTCTCTCTCTAAGTTACATTACTTCAGATCACTTTTGTGACTAAAAATGGAACTCCATATGACAACATTAAGGCAATTTATTGACGAGAATTTTTTCGCCCCGGATATATCAACTATTACAGTTATCATCGCTACCCAAGGGCGGATTTAGGGGAGTGAATTCTCCGAAAAATAACACTGCACATTTAGCAAAATCTGGTATTGCATTTATATATTTATGTTTTGAATCTCCATGACTTAGCCCAAAAGCATATCTTAGTGGTCAAGGGGTTCTAAACCTTTGTGAGGTCTTTGGTTCAATTCCTACCGGATACAATCTCCTTTAAATTTTAATTTTTTTAATTTTTTTCTTTTTTGAACCCCTTAGCAAAAATTCTGTCTCCCCTATCTTATGTACCTGGATGTGAAAGATTAAGATGATGATACTTGGACATGAACTATAATCAATGGAAGATTGATATGGACTATCTAGGATCATCTGTTTGTGCTTGACGATCATGTGTAGCCTCCAGATTTATATTCTCTATGGTATTATTACGCTGTTGGAGCAGCTATACAATCTCATTTTTTATACAACATTAGATGAATAATAAATTAATAAATCACAAATCATGATCAATACACTACAAAAACTAAATACCAGAATCAGTTAGTAGTAAAACTTCGTGTAATTGTAAAAGTTGTATTTGCACTAATCTTATTTGTCTTCCGATACTCTTGTAGACAACAAAGTATGATTGAAGTTTTGGATTGGTCAGATATTTGAGCTATATGTTGTTTCTCCAACGCTTTTCATGCATATATTGAATTCTTGGGTTCTATAATGTTTCTGTGTTTATTATGTGGTTGTATACCTATATTCTAGATATATAGCTTATTTAAGATAAAAAATTCAAATGTTTATTTCTTATTTTATTTTCTTTGGGTATTACTAGGAGGTTTTTCTATTTAAGTTTGAAATCAGGAAAAGTATGATTCCGAATTGTGCACTAATAAAAATTCTATTTCTATTTAGGGAGAAGGAACATGATTTGACCAAGAACAATGTTAGTAATTCTTTTTATTTACATCACAAATCTTTAGGAAAGTCTGACAATCATGTTACTCTTTTTATTTACAATATAAAAAGTTTCTATGGAGATGGAACGAGATTCGATCAAAGAATAACTTTGGATAATTTGAAACATAAGTTAATCATATTTTGGCTCTAATTATAAGGCAATAACACCAAAAAATTTACGCTGTCAACTGTTCTCTCAAGTTTCAATCTTCATCTAGAGTTAAAACCGAAGTCTTAAAAGCAAGAATCAAAATGAGGTAAAATTTTTGATGAAAGATTGCTCAATGTTTATTTGAGTATTGGCATTTGGCAGTGGTTGTTTCCACATTCAAAACGTAATGGGTGGTTATTCTTTCATATAAATGATTTACAAAAAATCTACGTGCAACGCACGTACATAGGAACTAGTTATTATAAAAGCATGAATACAATGTTGGTTTACAAAAAATAACCTTATAATATTAAGCATAGTAACTCATAATAAAAGAACATAATCGAAATTCTAGATATTAGCCTAATAATCCTATTAGTTTTAGGACATAATACTACACGTTAGTAATCTACATGATTACCTTTAGGATTCCTATTAGTATAATTATTTTCGGGCTGTCTAATTTATATAAAATTGAACAAGTAAATATATTTAGTTATGTAGTCCTATTACTTTTAGGATATACTTCTTAAAAATTTCTATTACTAATTTAATTTGAAAACGTATTATAATGTCCTATTATTTATTTAATTTGAGAATGTATTATATTTTCTAAATTATTTAGAAAAATGAGAGGCTATATTATTATAAACGTATAAATACGATATTATTATATCAAAATAGCCCTAAAATATTAAACGGAAGAACTCATAGGGAAAGGACATAACTGCAATAACCTATTTTTTGGGCTACAATACCTTCTATGCTAATTTTTAATATTTAAGATTTTAAAATTAATAAATTTTTTATTAAATTCTTACTAAAAATATGTAAGAAGGTTTAATAAAATCAATTTCATAAGAATCCTCCGTATTGGCAATACATTACCACTCCATAATATCCAATACGAAGAAAAAATAAAAGTAATATTAAATGGAGTGCATAAAGAATTGAAATTAAGAAAAAAAATACCCCCATGATAATATATTTTTATATTATATTTAAACTATTTTCCTACTCAAATAATATTTTTTTAATCAATTTTTCGTGTAATATTGACAAATACTCAATTATTAAACAACAACTAAGAAAATATTTAAGAATATAAATATGCGATAAAGAGAAAAAAAAGTCGGTAGAGTCAATACCACTAATGATTCTACAAGCATAAAGATGTAAAAGTAAAATATCATATCAATCTTTTATTCTTTGAAATAAAATTTATGGTGGATAAAATTATAATTAAGATTAAATATTCAAAACATGAGATTATAACGACCCGACCGGTTGTTTTGAGAATTTAAGCTCCGTTCGGTGGCGTAAGGTCTTGAACAGCTTCACATTGTATATATCGGCCTGGGTGTATCGTTGGATTCAGTTACCGGATGATCCGGAGTCGAATTGGAAGAGAAATTTCAATTTTGAAGCTTAAGTGATGGAAGTTGACCGGAGATTTGACTTTTGAGTAAACGGCCTCGGAATGAGTATGGGTGATGCCAACAGCTTCGTATGATGATTTTGGACTTAGGCGCGCGTCCGGAATTAGTTTTGGAGGTCCGTAGAGTAATTTTGCGAAAGTTAGAATTTCGGCGATTTCGGCCGATAGGTAAAATTTTGATACCGGGATCGGAATGGAATTCCGGGAATGGCTGTAGGTCCATTCTGTTATTTGTGACTCGTCTACAAAATTTGGCGTCATTCCGGGTTGAATTGATAGGTTTCGGCACGAGTTTTGATACTTGAAGATTTGAAAATTCATAAGTTTGATTTTTAGTTTGATTCGTCGTTTTGGTGTTGTTTTATGTTATTTGAAACCTCAAGCGAGTCCGTGTTAGGTTATATGACTTGTCTGTGTGTTTGGACGGGGTCCCGGGTGTGTTTCAGATAGGCTTCAGGTCAATTTTCCCTCTTTTTGCACTGCTGATGCTGTTTCTGGTTTCCTTCTATGCGATCGCATAGTGTTTCCTTGCACCCACCCATTTTTCCCTTCATTGCGTTTGCACACACTGGTTCGTGATCGCAGTGTGGCGTGGGGCAACAGAAAATTCCTTGTATGCGATCGCATTACTTCATTCGCGATCGCATAGAACTTTTTTTGGTGTTGTTTTATGTTATTTGAAACCTCGAGTGAGTCCGTGTTAGGTTACATGTGATGAACCAAAAGGCCATCCCATATATTCTATCTAATTCTGTGTTCTGCGGTCGTGAAAACCTCCTTCTATCTCATCTCGATTTGCATGCCCAGCCCGGGCGTGTAGCCGGGAAGTCTTTATGTAAAAAATTGATAAAAATAATAATTTTGTATTGGAAATTTGAATAAAGTTGACTTCAGTCAACGTTTTTGGTAAACGGACCCGGACCCGGACCCGTAATTTGACGGTCCCGGAGGGTCCGTAGAAAAATATGGGACTTGGGCGTATGCCCGGAATCGAATTCCGAGGTCCCAAGTCCGAGAAATGAATTTTTAAAGAAAATTGTTTTCTGAAAAATGTAAAGGTTTTTGAAAATGAATTTTTAGGTGAAACCTTTGATATCAGGCCCGTATCATGGTTACGGAACCCGGAACAGGTTTAATATGGTTATTATGTGTTATCTGTGAAATTTGGTAAGAAACAGACTTGGTTTGACGTGTTTCGGATCAAAAATGAGAAATTTGAAAGTTTATGAAGTTTTGAAATATTTCATTGATTTTGAGGTTTAATTCGATGTTTTGATGTTAATTTGGTGATTTGATTACACGAATAAGTCCGTAGGATGTATTTGAGGTTGTGTGCATATTTGGTTTTGAGTCCCGAGGGCTCGGGTGAGTTTCGGGCTAGTGTCGGAGTGCTAAACTTAGGAAAAATCTGGTGTAAAATGAGTTTTCTGCTATCTGGTGTTCTCTTCTATGCGATCGCATAGACACATCCGCGATCGCATAATGTAAAATGGACCAGCCCAATTTTTCCTTCAATGCGATCGCATTTCATGATACGCGATCACATAGTGCATCGTTTGGCAACAGAAAATTCCTACTCTGTGATCGCATAGTGGTCTTCGCGAATGCACTGTGCAAATCCTTGGCAGTGGCTCTTTCCTTTATATGCGATCACATACTTAGCTCCGCGATACCATAGCAGCTTCTGGCCTTCTCCTATGCGATCGCATCTCTGTGTCCGAAATCTCAGTGCACAAATAACTGGGCAGGCAGATTATATTCCAAAAATCGGGGTTTTCACCATTTTAAATATATTTTGATTTCTAGAGCTCGGTTTTGGGCGATTCCTTGAGGGATTTTCACACAAATCGAATGGGTAAGTGTTCTCCCACTAGAATTAAATATATTTCATGAATTAGTTCTTATTTTTATCATTTAAATTGTGTTTTGGGTTGAGAGGATTGTGGGTTTTGAAAGAAAACTTCAAAAATAAAAATTCATGATTTGAATGACCAAATGTTATCGGAATTGGATAAATTTAGTATGGGTGAACTCGTATCGGAATGGGTAATCGGAATTTGTAAAATTTGTCGGGTTCCGAGGTGCGGG
>ML389490.1:0-45882 GCA_005239525.1 Nicotiana knightiana
AAAATAAAATATTCCCATTTCGAATAATGTCACTTTAAGTGGAAAAACTACCGTACCCCCTTTCGGGGCGTATAAAAAGGAGGTGTGACAGAATCTCACTATGGTATTGTGGCGGTGATAGTGTAGGGTCATTACGAGTTATTGTTGTCTTTATCTATGGCTTTGAGCCAACTGGGGGAGTCTACTAATAATAATTTGGTTGCACAATTATGTGATGTATTGGTTTCTGTTCGAGGTATACTGGTGAATCAGTTATGATCTACAGGGATGGAGTTTGAGAATGACTCGAGTAATGGAAATTTTTGGGTGCAGGTTGTACTTTACTCTATAGGTAAATGGGTTTTATTGAATGAATGAGTTGTATTTGTAAAGGGTGTAGTGTGTGCGGAGTATGAATTGCTTGGTTGCTTCGAAGTGTGGATTACTTCCTAGGGTGTTGGAAATCTTCATGATGTGTATTTGGCTAGAAACTGAGATTTACGTTGGAGGGTGGCAAGACTTGTGGCATTTTTACATTATCATGGATTTTACATATCAGTATCAGGAAGGTGAAGGTAATGTCTTTAGATTCGCAGGAAGTCTCTTCAGGGTAAGTATTTTGAATGTGGTGCTTTTGGGGATATTTGAGAGAGTATTCAGCGGCTTATAAGCCTTAGACGGTATAATTTTATGCTTGGGTCTTGTATGGTGAGTCTGGGTTGAGGATTGTATTATGGCAAGGAAAAGTATCAATTCGAAGGTAAGTAGGACAGCTTGGTAGCAGGTCGGATCAGCATGGTAAGGGACATGATTAGTTCTTTGGGGGTTTATGAAGTAATGCATTTTTGCAGGTGTTTCGAGGCAATTTTCTTGGATTTTGACGGCCTGCATACCTTGGTTGAACTAGAAGGACTCAGTCCTGATGGTTTGGTTGTGTGCAAATGGGATTCAGAGAGTCCTGGATGGCTTCTACCACGATTAGAGATGTATATTTTCTACTTGCTTGAGGAACATGTGATGTATAGTTATTTTTCTTCCAGATGGGATAAAATGGAAAGTGCTTGGCTAGTTGAGTACGTAGTTTCTTGTGCCTTGGAATGGATTATGAATTTCTCATATTTATCATAGGATGGCATGGTGTATGCGGTATCTTATGTAGGGTTGATATTGGCATATGTGAGGTCACGGTTAAGTTCTAGAAGGAAGGTCATAAATTCTTAGGCAGCATGGGCAGTTTCAGATGACTAGGTAAATGATATAACTAGTTGGTGTGGCTTGATGAGGATATACATTTCAGAAAGGTCAAGGTGTTTGAGTTAAGGATGCTTCATTGGTATTGCGGCGCTCTCTTGTTGGATCGACTGCTGATATTCAGGTTTGCTTTGTGTGCAGAAGAGTTATACGGGTATCCCTCGTGGAAAATCGAGTATTAGAGGTATGTTACACATTCGAGCGATGGAGTTGGGATCAGATATGGTGATTTGTGCGCTTCAGGGACTTCTAGAATGAAAGTTTCATAAATAGGTTATTTTGTGGTTGTGGACTGTGAAGATGCGAGCAAAGCTATTCAGATGTTAGTATGTTCCATGATTCAGTCATTGTGAATTTTCGAAGAGTTATCTATCTGTTGCGGGCGACCAGAGTTGATTTAGGGTTCATTGGTAGGCCCAGTATGTGTGTGTTTTGCACCGGGTCAGAATTGTTGACTCCGAATTGCTATTGTTGAGGGATGTATCATTCGATTGTCATTGAGTTTATTCGTGTTCTGGGGTGATATATGAGTTAACCCTCGGTGTTTCGAGGAGTTGTGATTGTTGGTTATATGCACATATGGTGCGGATCTATTTGGGCTTTATAAAGGGATTTGAGTAAGGTAAGTAATTGAGTATTGTGGAATTTAGACGCATTGGTTAGGTTCTTTCGGGTTTGTATGGCATGGTATCGCCCGATTCCCCATGGTTATGGCAATGCACTTTGAGTACTTGATGATGAATTGCGCATGGTTATTGATTTTGAGAAAGGTGGCTCGAAGTATTTCATGTGGACTAGTGTTTGGATGAGGTCGCTCATTGCAGCGAAGCTATGTGGATGTATGATCCTTCGAGTTAGATTCGTGTGTTCTAGTTCTACGATGTATGATGGGTTATCATCATTGGGTTGTGGTGATACTGATGAGCTTTCTGTACAACTCTCACAGTGGAGTTACTTTTTCCATGATTTGAGTACATTTGGGATGTTGTATATTTGTGCACGGATTGCAAGGGTTGTGTCTTTCAGCTGTATTGATGTGTCACGTCACTAGAGTGGTTGTGGTAGATGAGAAGAGGTCGTCGGACCTGGAATGGGTGCTACCGGGTCTAGTCGTGGTATATTTGGGAGGATATTGATGTTGATCGGCTTAGAAATTTTGCTATATTTCCTGTCGAAGAGAAGGAGTTCCATCACCTGTTGATCCGACGAATGGTTACTATTTTCTGTGTGTCTCTTTCATCATTGGCAGTATATGAAAGTGTTAGAACGAGGCTTTGCTTGATAAGAGGTTATTTACCGGTATTGGGTCGTTTTGAGCAGCTATTATGATTAGGAGTTATCGCTATGAGTATTTGAGTCATGTGGTATTTCTTGTGATTACATCTTGGGTTACAGATATGGATTGATACAGCGTGTTAAGACTTATTCAGTTTATAGATGTGGGACTTTGATCTTATAAGTTGTTTCAGAAGTGGAAATTTGGTTCTAAGTTTTACGGGTTAGGTTGGATTACGAAATTTCAGATATGTTGTGCTATTAGACCTATGTGGAATAGGGTGACGTGGGATTACCCCCGATATGTGCGTGGTCAGGCTATTCAGCGATTTTGATGGCTTTTGGAACAATTCTTGCAACATTCGAGGATGAACATTCGTTTAAGAGGGGGAGAATGTAATGACCTAGCCGGTCGTTCCGAGAGTTTAGCCTCGTTTTCCCCATTCCTGCTTCATTTTGTGTTGTTTAGCTCATTTATGTTGTGTTGGGTCGGTTAGCTCGGGTTCAGAGTGGTTCTGGGGAGAAATGAGACACTTAGTCTCTTGAGTTGGGTGAATAGATGGAAAAGTCAACCGGATGTTGACTTATAGGAGAATGATCTCGGAATGCCGTTTTTATGGCTCGGTTAGCTTTTTTAGGTGATTTGGGACTTAGGCGTGTGTTCGGAAGTCCAGAGTAGAGTTAGGCTTGAATTGGCGAAATGGGATTTAGACAATTTTCGGTCGGTAGTGGAAAATTAGCTATCGGGGTCAGAATTGAATTCCGAAAGATGGATCAGGTTCGTAGTGACATTTGGGATGTGTATGAAAAGTTTTAGGTCATTCGGATGGTTTGGTTGGTTTCGGCATCGTTGGCTAATTTCGGAAGTTTAGAAATCCTTAGGCTTTAATTATTGATTGATTTGGTGTTTTAGTGTTATTTGGGGTGTTCCGAGGGTTTGGCTAAGTTCAGGTGATGTTATGTGAGGTATTTGTATTTTTGGTTGGGGCCCTGAGGGGCTCGGGATGATTTCGGATGGCCGTCGGGGAGTTTTGAAAGTTGGGAAAAGCTGTTGGTGTTTGCTGTTCTGTGATTCTGCAGATGCGAACGGGTGGCCGCAGGTACGATTTGGCAACCGCAGGTGTGGAAATGGGGCAGCTGGGAAGGAACCGTAGATGCAGAAGTTTGGACTGCACCTGTGAGTTCGTAGGTGCGGATGTGGTCTGTTAAGTGGGAATTCGCATGTGCGCATTTGGGACCGTAGGTGCGGGTCCGTAGATGCGATGAAAAGGCCGCATATGCGGCAATCGTTGGGCAGAACCTATAAATAGATGCCTTCGCGAAATTTGGCCATTTTTTCACCATTTGTGTTCGGACTTTGAGCTTTTTGAGAGAGAATTGAAGAGGGATTCGAGGGATAACACCTTGAGGTAATGATTTTGAACTCAATACTCGATTCTATGATGATTTCTACTTGATAAGACATGAAACCTAGGGGAATTAAGGGTTGAAATTGGGAGATTAGGGCTTGAAATTTGAGAACTTGTATTGGGGATTTGAGGGGCCATTTGGGGTCTGATTATGATGATTTTGGTATGTATAGACTCGGGAGAGGATAAGGATTCTAGTGTTGTAATTTGTATCGGAATCCAAGACGTGGGCCCGGGGATCGGGTTTGGCCAATTTCGAGATTTTTGATGTAATTTTATTATTTTTGAGTGGGCTTTGTTCCCTTAGCATTTATTGATGATATGAATCTGATTTTGGTCAGATTTGGAGCAATTGGAGGCCGAGTCTAGAGGCAAATGCATCGCGAGTTAGGATTTTTGGCTAGTTTGAGGTAAGTAATGACTGTAAATCTTGTCCTGAGGGTATGAAACCCCGGATTTAAAATTTTATCACTATTTTGAAGTGGCACACATGCTAGATGACGAGCGTGTGGTGTGCACCATTGGGGATTATGACTTGGTCCGTCCCGTGGCAACTATTAAGTTGCATATTTGACTGAAAACTATATGATATTTCGTGTATAGAAAGTACTACTATGTTTTGGGCTGAATGTCGTAGTTGGGCCGCGTGCCAAGTTGTTTGGACCCTTAGGGGCTTTTACTAATATTTCCTCACTGTTTTGATTTCAACTTTGTACTCAGTCATGCTATGTTTTACTGATTTCATAACTTAGTCTTATTTACTCCGTTTTGATGCATAAAATGATATTTTGGGCTGAGCACCCTGTTTTACTGGCAGCCCGAGTGGCTTGAGAGGTTTCTGACTGAGTGAGGCCGAGGGCCTGTGTTGTGAGTATATTATAGGATCGGACTGCACGCCGCAACATGTTGTTATTGATTCGTGATTTTTGTGAGGTCGTGGGCCTGATTGATTTATGCCACGAGGTGGCTTGTTATGAGGCCGAGGGCCTGATTGATTTATGCCACGAGGTGGCTTGTTATAGCACTTGGGTTGTAGGAGCCCCTCTGGAGTCCGTACACCCCAGTGAGCGCGGGTACCCTGAGTGAGTGATATGATGTTGCTCGAGGGGCTGCTCTTGATTCATATTGTGCCCGAGGGGCTGATTACGAGTGATTGTAAGTTTCCCGAGGGGATGATTCTGAGTGATGGTATGCCCAAGGGGCGATTTTTGATACATATTTTGCCCGAGGGGATATTTATGATTTCATCACTTTTACTCTAAACTTCATTAAACCTCTCTTGAAACTGTTGGAAAAATAGCTTCAAAAGATTTTTACCTGAAATTGTATTTTAAGCGAGATAATTTGACTTATATACTTTTTTGAAGGCATGTTGTACTTACTGTGATTTTCATGACGTGGATTTATGTGTTTCTTACTGCTCATTCTTTATTTACATTTATTACTTACTGAGTTGGCATACTCACATTACTCTCTACACCTTGTGTGCAGATTCAGGTGCTAGGTCTGACTAAGAGTTGATCATTGTCCTAAAGACTTCACGGAGATTTGCGAGGTAGTTGCACGTGTCCGCAACCTTGCCCTTCTCCTTCTTTATATTGTAGTGTTTATTTTTCTTTCCAGACCTGTATTACTCTTAGAAGCTTATGACTAGTGACTCTGGGTTTTTAGGTTGTATTTATTATTCGGTACATCATTGTTTGTGTTAAAAATGCTTAAATGAAATTTTTATGAGGGATCTGTTTAGAAATGATATAAATGAAAGATTCTTTATGTTTTAAATGTTGATTTGGCTGGCCTAGTATTGGGATAGGTGCCATCACGACCGAGGTAGTTTTGGGGTCGTGACACTACAGGCTCTGGATCTCTGCGGGCCGCTTTGAGAAGTCCGACCTAGATTTGTCATTACGAGGAATTATATAATCTACAATGGGAAGCTTTCATCTTCTGCAACAATGGCATCCCCATCGTCATGAGGGGGCATTCTCACTGCCAGTGGAATCGGGTTAGAGGTCCCTCCAGAACTGGAAGATGCATTAACAATATTTGGTTCTTTATTAGCGTAGAAAGTATAAACGCAGAGGAGGTAAGAGTACCAGAAATCGCTAAAACTAGAGAAAACAGGGATGTGAAGGTGGAAACATGTCACGACCCGAAATCCCACCTTCAAGCCGTGATGGCGCCTAACGTTGCACCCGCTAGGCAAGCCAACGTGTTAACTGAATTGATTTATTAACAAGTGAAAATAACATACACTGACTAGATAATAGAGATAAAGTGTGGAAGCATTAGCATAAGTTAAAACAACAATAGCTAATAACGAAGAAATTCCTTTAAGTACAACCCAGAAGTGGAGTCACAACAACACGAACTAGTCTAAGATTTGACTAAAAACAACAGTTTGAAAATAAAATGATGTATCTGTCTGGAAAACAGAATGAAAGATAGATAGGGACGCCGAGATTGACGAACGCCATGCAGAACTACCTCGGTGTCATCTGGAATGGACTGAAGGACACTCTCACTAATGATGTCCACTAGGTCTGGCTGTGTAATCAGCACAACATAAAGAAGTGCAGGTGTACCATCAGTACAACCAACCCCATGTACTGAGTAAGTGTAGAGCCTAACCTCGGCGAAGTAGTGACGAGGCTAGGACACGACGACAAATAGTACCTGTGCAGTTCAATAGTATAGTAGAAAATAAACAAGGATACAGTTACGGGGAAGAACATGTTGGGGATAAGAAGAGCAACAATTGCTAAAATAGTAGAATCAAGTAGTAACGGAAATGTAGAAGCAAGACAGGAAATATCAACCCGAACAAGTAAAATAGACAGGAGAAAAACACGGCATGACCCCTCGTGTATAGCCTCAAATAACACCGCACAGAATGTCCCCTCGCCCATAAAAAATAATGACTCGGCACGGAATGTCCCCTCGTGCATCAACAATAATCAATCGGCACGGAATGTCCCCTCGCGCATAACTAATAATCAATAGGCACGGAATGTCCCCTCGCGCATAAATAATAATCAATCGACACGGAATGTTCCCCCGTGCATAAATATAATCAATCGGCACGGAATGTTCCTTCGTGCATAAATATAATCAATCGGCACGGAATATTCCTTCATGCATAAATATAATTAATCGTTACGGAATGTTCCTTCGTTCATAAATATAATCAATCTACACGGAATGTTCCTTCATGCACGATGAGTGTAAAAGCAACAATTGATATGAAAGTTTAACAATACGACATTCCAAATGTTCAGAAATAATCAACAAAATTCTACTGTCCCCGCAAGGGACTCAGATATAACCAATCTCACTCAAAAGTGTAATATCAACAGTAAATCCTCAACCGAACACATAATCAATACTATCTACATCATGAAGTAACCTCAAGGTACCACTTTCAAGGTTCCCAATAATTCACAACACGGAGAATATCAAAGAACATTAAAAAACTCATCAAAATCGACTCACGGCCATGCTTGACCACAACATACAGGTACCCGTCACCTCACCTATACATTGGACATGAATTACTCATTGAAAATAAGACTCTACACCTATTCCTTCAAGCTAAGGTTAGGCCAAACACTTACATCGGCTCCAAGAATGCAAGTCAAGCCTCAATCACGGCCTTTCCTCTTGAATCTGACCCCGAAATGATAATATCTAGACATAATTGACTTAATAACATCAAAAATAATTCAATAACTCAATCCCAAAGCCTATTTATACATTTCCCATAAGTGTTCCAAAAATACCAAAATTCGACCCCGAGCCCGCTTGGTCCAAACTCGAGGTTCGGACCAAAACCCGATCACCCATTCCCCCAGGAACTCTAATATATAATTTATTTTGGAATCCGACCCCAAAATGAGGTTGAATTCCCAAAATTTCCAAATGCCCTAACTCTACCCCAAAACCCCCAATTTCCACCCTTGATTCCATCTTTTTAGGCCTAGAATTTAGTGATTAATGAAGGAAAATGGAAGAAACTAGAGTTAAGATCACTTACCTAAGTGGTTATGGAGGAAGGGCATCTTGTAACTCAGCTATGGGGCTTGGAGAAGAAGGAGATGGTGAAAATATGAAAATCCTGTAATGTGTATTCTGTTTTTGGACACTTTAAGTAATTGGGCGATATTACTGTACGCGATCGCGACATGTGCCCTGCGATCGCAGAGAGTTCTTACGTTAGCCTTACGCGATCGCGAAGTGAAGGTTGCGATCGCAGAGAAACCGGATGCGGACCCACGCGATCGCGAACGAAAGAATGCATTCGCATAGAACAATTTGCTACCCAGCCCCCAACCCCACAGGAGATTTACGCGATCGCGGACATAGGGATGTGATCGCGTAGAGCTAAACCCAAAGGCTCCGCGTTCGCACTCATCTCTTTGCGATCGCGCAGAGAAAATTGAGCCCCTTCCCAAAATTCACATCGCGATCGTGTGCAATACACCGCGATCACGGGGAAGGAATAACTGGACACCAAATACAGCCTAAAACACCAGAAATTTCCTAAGCTTAGCACCCCGACACCTACCCGAAATTCACACGAGCCCTCGGGGCTCAAAACCAAATATACACACAACTTCAAAATCATCCTACGAACTTATTCAAGTAATATAACCATCAAAATAACATCAAAAACAATGAATTAAACACCAAAATCTATAGAATTTTCTCAAACTTCGTAAACTTCTAAATTCTTCGATTTTGATCCGAAACACGTCAACCCAAGTCCGTTTCTTACCAAATTTTACAGATAACTAACATAACACATATTGAACCTGTTCCGGACTCCGGTACCATAACACGGGCTCGGTAACACAGATTTCACATCAAAGTTCATTTTCAAAAGTCTTTATTATTTCCAGAAAACAATTTTATTTAAAAATTCATTTCTCGGACTTGGGACCTTGGAATTTGATTCCGGGCATATGCCCAGATCCCATATTTTCCTACGGACCCTCCGAGACCGTCAAATCACGGGTCCAGGTTTGTTTATAAAAAATGTTGACAAAATTCAACTTTATTCAATTAATTATCATAAATTCATCTATTCAACACATTTCCACATATAGACTTCCCGGCTACGCGCTCGGATTGTGCACGCACATTGAGGTGAGATTAACGGAGGCTTTCAAGGCCTCGAAACATAATTTTTGCTAAATTTACATAAGATGACCTTTTGGGTCATCACAGTCTCCACCTCTAAAACAATTGTTCGTCCTCGAAAGGACATAGAAAAGTACCTGAATATAAGAAAAGATGGGGATATCGGCTCCGCATATCGGGCTCGGACTCCCAAATAGCTTCCTCAACAGGCTGACCCCTCCACTCAACACTAACCGAATGATAAGTCTTTGATCTCAACTGTCGCACCTGCCGGTCTAATATGGCTACCGACTCCTCCTCATAAGACAAAATCTTGTCCAACTGGACATCACTAAAGTCAAGTACATGAGATGGATCCGCAATATACCTCCGGAGCATAGACACGTGAAATACCGGATGCACGACTGCAGACTAGGTGGCAAGGCAAGTCTATAGGCCACCTCTCCTACTTTGTCCAGAATCTCAAATGGACCAATGTACCTAAGTCTCAAATTGCCCTTCTTTCCGAATCTCATCACGCCCTTCATGGGCGACACCCGAAGAAATATCCGGTCGCCTATCATAAATGTCAAATCTCGAACTCTACGATCCGCGTAACTCTTCTGCCGGGACTGAGCTGTACGAAGTCTATCCTGAATAATCTTTACCTTGTCCAAGGCATCCTGGACTAAATCAGAACCCAACAATCCAGCCTCTCTCGGCTCAAACCATGACTGGATACCGATACCATCTACCATACAATGCCTCATACGGAGCCATCTGAATGCTCGACTGATAGTTTTTGTTGTAGGCAAACTCAATTAAAGGTAAGAACAGGTCCCATGAACCTCCAAAGTCAATAACACAAGCTCGCAACATATCCTCCAAAATCTGAATAGTACGCTCGGGCTGTCCGTCCGTCTGAGGATGAAATGCGGTGCGCAAATCAATCTGGGTGCCCAACTCTCGCTGAAATACTCTCCAGAAATGGGAGGTAAACTGAGTAACTCGGTCTGATATAATGGATATGGGAACACCATGCAGTTTAGCAATCTCTCTCATATAGATCCTTGCCAACTTCTCTGCTGAATACGAAACTGCTACTGGAATGAAGTGTGCTGACTTGGTCAGCCTATCCACAACGACCTATACTGCATCAAACATCCTCTGAGTCCGTGGGAGTCCAACTACAAAGTCCATGGTGATACGCTCCCACTTCCACTCGGGAAGCTGAATCTGCTACATCAATCCACCGGGTCTCTGGTGCTCGTACTTAACCTGCTGACAGTTCAAACACCGAGCTACATAAGCTACAATATCCTTCTTCATCCTCCGCCACCAATAGTGTTGCCGCAAGTCCTGGTACGTATTTGTGGCGCCCGGATGAATAGAATAATGGGAACTATGGGCCTCCTGAAGTATCAACTCACGAATACCATCCACATCAGGTACACTAATCCAACCCTGCATCCTCAAAACTCCTTCATCATCAACTGTAACCTGTTTGGCATCTCTGTGCCTGACTCTATCTCTAAGAACACATAAATGACGATCATCATACTGCCTGGTCCGAATACGATCATACAATGAAGAACGGGCCACGGTTTGGGCCAAAACACTGCCAGTCTCAGAAACCTCCAATCTCACAAATCGGTTGGCTAAAGCCTGAACATCCAAAGCAATAGGTCGCTTCCTGGACGGACTAATAGGCAAGACTACCCATACTGGCTGACTTCTGGCTCAAAGCATCGGCCATCACATTGGCCTTCCTCGGATGATAAATAATGGTAATATCATAATCCTTCAGCAACTCTAACCATCTCCTTTGCCTCATGTTCAACTTCGTCTGTTTGAACAGATACTGTAAGCTCTTATGATCCGTGAACACCTCACATGGAATACCATACAAATAATGCCTCCAAATCTTCAATGCATGTATAATAGCTGTTAAATCCAAGTCATGAACTGGATAGATCTTCTCATGAACCTTCAACTGACGAGAAGCATAGGTTATAACCTTGCCATCCTGCATCAACACTGCACCAAGCCCAACCCATGAAGCATCACAATACACGATATACGATCCTGAACCTGTGTGCAAAACTAACACTGGTGTCGTGGCCAAGGCTGTCTTGAGCTTATGAAAGCTCGCCTCACACTCATCAGACCACCTGAACTGAGCATTTTTCTTAGTCAACCTGGTCATCAAGGCTGCAATTGATGAAAAGCCCTCCACAAACCGGCGATAATAACCTGCTAAGCCTAAGAAACTCCGGATCTCTATAGCTGAGGTGGGTCTAGGCCAATCTCTGACTGCTGAAATCTTCTTGGGATCCACTTGAACACCCTCTGACGATACCACGTGGCATGGAAATGCAACTGAACTCAACCAGAACTCACACTTGGAAAATTTTGCATACAACTGTCTATCCCTAAATGTCTGGAGGACGACTATAAGGTGCCGCTGCTCCTCTCGACTGCGAGAGTATATCAATATGTCATCAATGAAAACAATCACAAATGAGTCCAAATAAGGCCTGAACACTCGGTGCATCGACTCCATAAAAGCAGCGGGGGCATTTGTCAGCCCCAATGACATCACCAGGAACTCATAACGCCCATAACGAGTGCAAAAGGCTGTCTTAGGGACATCAGACGCCCTAATCCTTAGTTGATGGTAACCAGATCTCAAGTCAATCTTGGAAAACACTGAAGCACCCTAAAGCTGGTCGAATAATCATCAATCATCGGCAAAGGATACTTGTTCTTAATAGTAACCTTATTCAACTGCCGGTAGTCAATACACATCCTCATCGAGCCATTTTTCTTCTTGACAAACAATACTGGAGCACCCCAAAGAGAAACACTAGGCCTAATGAAGCCTTTATCCAACAAATCTTGCAACTGGTCTTTCAACTCCTTCAACTCTAGCGGGGCCATACGATACGGCGGAGCAGAAATAGGTTGGGTGCCCTGAGCTAACTCAATACAAAATTCAATATACCTGTCGGGTGGCATACCCGGCAGGTTAGCAGGGAATACCTCTGGAAACTCATGAACCACGGGCACAGACTCCAAGGAAGGAACCTCGGCGCTAGAATCACGAACATAGGCCAGATAGGCCAAACAACCCTTCTCGACCATGTGCCGAGCCTTTATATAAGAAATAACTCTAACAGAAGAATGACTAGGAGTCCCCCTCCACTCCAAACGAGGCACCCATGTCAAAGCCAAGGTCACTATCTTGGCATGACAATCCAGAATAGCATAATAGGGGGACAACCAATCCACCCCCAATATAACATCAAAGTCAACCATATCGAGAAGCAAAAGATCAACCTGAGTCTCCAAACCACCAATGACTACTAAGCAAGCACGGTAGACTCGATCTACCACTATAGAATCACCTACCGGTGTAGACATATGCACAACAGTACTTAAAGGATCACGGGGCATACTCAAATAAGGGACAAAATATGAAGACACATAGGAGAGTGTAGAACCCGGATCAAATAACACCGAAGCCTCTCGGCTGCAAACAGAGACCGTACCTGTAATAACTGCATCAGAAGCCTCAGCATCAGGCCTGGCAGGAAAAGAATAGCACCGGGGCTGAGCCCCTCCAACCTGATCATCTGTGGGTCAACCTACTGCGGCATGACCTCTACCTCTTGTGACATGTCCTCCACCTTTATGAGTCTGACCTCTACCTCTGGCACCCCGACCGCCACCCCTAGATGGCCGAAGGGTGGGGTTGCGCCTGGTGCGGGAACCATGGCACGTGATCCCTAATACTGAGACCCACCAGAACCTCGAGGGAAAAACCTGGAAATGCGCCCAAACCACCGCAAGAATAACAAGGCATCTGCTGATGTGGCTGCTGACTCTGGAACTGGCCCTGTCGACCCTGATAACCACCCTGAAAGCTCTGAAGTGGCGGTGCACTGATAGGTGCTGGTGGTGCACCAATAGGAGCTGGCGGTGCATTGTGAGCTACCTGAAGTGACGACTTATGATATAATCATCTCAATCCTCCTGGCCACATTGGCCGCATCCTGGAACAAAATATCGGTACCTGACTCCTTGACAATCTGAAGTCTGATGGGCTAAGCCAAACCCTCAATAAACCTCCTCACTCTCTCACGATCAGTGGGGAGTATCATAATGGCATGCCGAGCTAGAGTGATGAACCTGGTCTCGTACTGAGTGACAAACATAAATCCCTGTTGGAGGCGCTCAAACTGCCTCCGAAGATCCTCCCTCTGCGTAACTGGAAGGAACTTTCCTACGAATAACTCGGAGAACTGAGCCCAAGTCAATGGTGCAGACCCAGCTGGCCTGGTCAAGCAATAGTCTCTCCAACAAGTCTTGGCAGAATCCGAGAAATGAAAAGTAGCAAAATCAACTCCATTGGACTCTACTATGCCCATGTTCCAAAGAACCTCATGACATCTATCCAAATAATCATGGGGATCCTCTGATGGTGAACCAGTAAATGTAGTAATGAATAACTTGGTGAATCTATCCAATCTCCATAAAGCATTTGCTGACATAGCTTCTCCCTCAACTGCCGGGGCCATAATGCCCGGCTGAACTACTCCGGCCGTCTGAGGTACCGGAGTCTGGAACTGCGGATCTAGCTGCTCTGGCGTACGAGTAGATAGAGTCTGGGTCCCTCCCCAAGCCTGAGAGACGACTGGTGCAGTAGGAAGAAGACCGGCTTGAGCCACTCTCTCCATGAGTCCCACTAAGCGGACTAGAGCGTCCTGAAGCACCGGGGTGGAAATGAACCCCTTTGGGACCTGAGATGGTCCAACTGGAACTGTCTGAGTAGGAACCTCAACGTCAAAGTCTACTTGTGGTCCTCTACTGGGGCTGCTGCTCTGGGATGAGCCCTGCCCCTGCCTCGGCCTCGGCCTAGGTCCCTCGTAGGGGCTGCAACAGGAGAGTCGGGTTGCTGATCGGTAGATGAGGAAGAATGCGTTCTCACCATCTGCGAGAGAATAGAATCGAAACTCAATTAGCATTTAGAATTCAAATCGCACGAAAGAAAAGAAGAAAAGTGAAGTTATTCCTAACTTTGCAGCCTCTGGGGGATAAGCACAGACGTCTCTGTACCGATCCCTCAGACTCTACCAAGTTTTTCTATGAGTTGTGAGACCTAAGAAACCTAAGGCTCTGATACCAACTTGTCACGACCCGAAATCCCACCTTCAAGCCCGGATGGCGCCTAACGTTGCACCTGCTAGGCAAACCAACGTGTTAACTGAATTGATTTATTAGCAATTGAAAATAACAAAAATTAACTAGACAATAGAGATAAAGTGCGGAAGCATTAGCATAAGTCTAAATAACAATAGCTAATAATGCATAAATTCCTTTAAGTACAACCCAGAAGTGGAGTCACAACCTCACGAACTAGTCTAAGATTTGACTAAAAACAACAGTTTGAAAATAAAATGATGTATCTGTCTAGAAAACACATAAAAGATAGAATGAAAGATAGATAGGGGCATCGAGATCCACTAACGCCATGCAGAACTACCTCGGTGTCGTCTGGAATGGCCTGAAGGACACTCCCAATAACGATGTCCACTGGGTCTGGCTGCGTAATCTGCACAACATAAATAAGTGCAGGTGTAGCATCAGTACAACTGACCCCATGTACTGAGTAAGTGCCGAGCCTAACCTCGCGAAGTAGTGACGAGGCTAGGACACGGCGACAAATAGTACCTGTGCAGTTCAATAGTATAGCAAAAAATAAACAAGGATACAGTTACGGGGAAGAACATGCTGGGGATAAGAGGGGCAACAATTGCTAAAACAGTAGTATCAAGTACTAACAGAAATGTAGAAACAAAACAGGAAATATCAACCCGAACAAGTAAAATAGACAGGAGAAAAACACGGCATGACCCCTCGTGTATAGCCTCAAATCACACAGCACGGAATGTCCCCTCGCGCATAAACAATAATGACTCCGCACGGAATGTCCCCTCGTGCATCAACAATAATAAATCGGCATAGAATGTCCCCTCGCGTATAAATAATAATCAATCGGCACGGAATGTCCCCTCGCGCATAAATAATAATCAATCGGCACGGAATGTTCCCTCGTGCATAAATATAATCAATCGGCATGGAATGTTCCTTCGTGCATAAATATAATCAATCGGCACGGAATGTTCCTTCACGCATAAATATAATCAATCGGCACAGAATGTTCCTTCACGCATAAATATAATCAATCGGCACAGAATGTTCCTTCGTGAATATATATAATCAATCTGCACGGAATGTTCCTTCGTGCATAAATATAATCAATTGGCACGGAATGTTCCTTCGTGCATAAATATAATCAATCGGCACGGAATGTTCCTTCGTGCACGATGAGTGTAAAAGCAACAACTGATATGAAAGTTTAACAATACGACATTCTAAATGTTCAGAAATAATCAACAAAATTCTATTGTCCCGACAAGGGACTCAACTATAACCAATCTCACTCAAAAGTGTAATATCAACAGTAAATCCTCAACCGAACGCTTAATCAAGACTTTCTACGTCATGAAGTAACCTCAATGTACCACTTTCAAGGTTCCCAATAATTCACAACACGGACAATATCAAAGAACATTAAACAACTCATCAAAATCGACTCACGGGCATGCTTGACCACAACATATAGGTACCCGTCACGTCACCTATACATTGGACATGAATTACACATAGAAAATAAGACTCTATACATATTCCCTCAAGTTAAGGTTAGGCCAAACAGTTATCTCAGCTCCGAGAATGCAAGTCAAGCCTCAATCACGGCCTTTCCTCTTGAATCCAACTCCGAAATAATAATATCTAGAGATAATTGACTTAATAACATCAATAATAATTCAATAACTCAATCCCAAAGACTATTTATAAATTTCCCATAATTCTTCCAAAAAAATACCAAAATTTGACCTCTGGCCCGCTTGGTCCAAACTCGAGGTTCGGACCAAAATTCGATCACCCATTCCCCCACGAACCCGAATATACATTTTGTTTTGAAATCCGACCCCAAAATGAGGTTGAATTCCCAAAATTTCCAAAAGCCCTAACTCTACCCGAAAACCCCTAATTTCCACCCTTGATTCCATGTTTTTAGGCCTAGAATTTAGTGATTGATGAAGGAAAATGGAAGAAACTAGAGTTAAGATGACTTACCTAAGTGGTTATGGAGGAAGGGCAGTTTGGAACTCGGCTATGGGGCTTGGAGAAGAAGGAGATGGTTAAAATATGAAAATCCTGTAATGGGTAGTCTGTTTTTGGACACTTTAAGTAACTGGGCAATATTACTTTACGCGATCGCGGAGAGTTCTTGCCTTAGACTTACGCGATCCCGAAGTGAAGGATGCGATCGCAGAGAAACCGGATGCGTACCCACGTAATCGCAAAAGAAAGAATGCGTTCGCATAGAATAATTTGCTACACAGCCCCAACCCCATAGGAGACTTACGCGATCGCGGACATAGGGGTGCGATCGCGTAGAGCTAAACCCTAAGGCTCCGCGTTTGCACTCAGCTCTTTGCGACCGCGGTCCCAAAATGCACATCGTGATCGTGTGCAATACACCGCGATCGCGGAGAAGGAATAAGTGGACACCAGATACTGGAATTTCCTAAGCTTAGCACCCCGACACCTACCCGAAATTCACCCGAGCCCTCGGGGCTCAAAATCAAATATACACACGACTTCAAAATCATCCTACGAACTTATTTTAGTGATATAACCATCAAAATAACATCAAAAATATTGAATTAAACTCCAAAATCTATAGAATTTTCTTAAACTTCATAAACTTCTAAATTCTCTTATTTTGATCTGAAACACGTCAAACCAAGTCCGTTTCTTACCAAATTTTACAGATAACTCACATAACACATATTGAACTTGTTCCGGGCTCCGGTACCATAACACGGCTCGCTACCACAGATTACACATCAAAGTTCATTTTCAAAATCTTTATTATTGTCCAGAAAACAATTTTCTTTAAAAAATCATTTCTCGGACTTGGGACCTCGGAATTCGATTCCGGGCATACCCTCAGATCCCATATTTTCCTATGGACCCACCGAGACCGTCAAATCACGGGTCCAGGTCCGGGTCCGTTTACCAAAAATGTTAACCAAAGTCAACTTTATTCAATTAATTATCATAAATTCATCTGTTCAACACATTTCCACATATAGACTTCCCGGCTACGCGCTCGGGTTGTGCACGTACATCGAGGTGAGATTAACAGAGGCTTTCTGGGCCTCGTAACACAGTTTTTGCTAAATTTACACAAGATGACCTTTTGGGTCATCACAAAACAACGGAAGAAAGAACACAGGAAGAAGAAGAAAGAAAGATATAGAGGTTCGAATGCCTGAAAACACAAAGGATCAAATAAAGGGTTTCTAATCCCTATTTATAAAAAATCCAGGCACCCTAATCGAGAAAACCAATCGTCGATGCACAAATATTGAAACGGCAGAGGCGCAGGAAGTGTTGTGACGCATCAGGAAAATTCGTAATAATGACGCTTGATGTCATGACGTCATTCTGAACTAACGTGACGATAAGTTATGGCTCACAAAGCTCCATGTTATCACCTCGGCCGTGGTCATTTCTACTCGACCTACCCACCTGAATTTCTCAATTGCGACTATCGAAGTTGTTGTTGAAGTCCACCCACCGAGGTCGTCCGAGAGACGACTTCGATAAGGGGAGGGACTTACTGTATGGGTCAAAATATGGATAAGGAAATTCAGCATGAAAAGGTATTATTAGAAGTAATTTGGCTGAGGTTGACCAGTGATTAATGAAACTTATCGCCGAGCAGTCGATTACAACCGAGGTCAAGTGTCACGAGCAATAGTAACAGCTAGTTTTGTAATAGGATCTTTAGAGAGAATATTCCACTTTTAGGGTTGTTTAGGGGTATGTCTCATATAAATAAAAAGAAAGATAAGGTGAAAAGAGGGAGATTCTTTGAAAAGATTTCTCTTGAAAAGAAGACTCTCAAGATAAATACAAAGATCACCTTTCTAACGAGCTTCATCTTTTTGGATTATTCTATATCTTTCTCATCAGATCCGATAAAGTCTTCAATATTCTCATAGTTACTTGTCATTCATCATTGTCAGAAAGAAGGATCATCCACCTCATTCAATATTGGATGAATCATTCTTTTTATTTATATTTAGTGTCATTTAATGCTTGATATCTCCATCACATTATTGAACTTGAAACATTAAATATACGTTGCATTAAATCTGTCCTGACACTGTTCTACATCATCCACGTAGGTTGACTATAGATATGAAGTTATTATTTTTAACTAGGTTTAACCTCTCAAATATTAAATTAATTAGTTAGCCCAAGATTCACATTTTTTGGTCAGACAAGAACTAAATGGGAGGAGAACACAATGAAATGAAAGAAAAACAGTCCAAAGCTAAAATCCATAAAATACACACCCAAAAATTATAAAAATGGCGCATGCTGGCCACTTTTTGATTGTTTTTTAATGTTTGGCTATCATTTCAAATGTAGTTAATATTAATTATTCATAGACCTTTTATCCTTATCTTTTTCATTTTGAATGTTTGAAGAACTAATGACTTCTTTGTTGAGAAGAGCTCTAAGCGAGGAAATAATATATCTTTAAATGTAAGTTATCTGTTACTCTTTTGTAATTCGTAACGTGTGCACATAATTCTTCTTTTTCTTTTCTTTTGCATTCTTATCTATTCCTTTGAATTCCTTCGACACATTATTTAAGTCGGAAACATAGAACCTTAAAAGACTCTTAACAAGATAAGAGAGCTAAGAAATCATACAAAGAAACCCAATATGCAACTGATTCAGCAAATGGAGAAAAAGGAGAGTGAGAAATTATTGGAAACCATAGGAATGGATGGCATTGGCAAGATAAATATGATATCATACCACTCCACCCACTCCAAGAGCTACCTTAAACACTCATCCCCTTTACCCCTTCATCCGACTTATTTATTTCCCTCTAATAATAGGCTACTGATCTATCTTCTATATATATAAGGCGGCTGGGTGGAAACCCTAACTGAAAAAGAAGTGTACGTTTTAACCACCCTTGTTTTACTTTGCTACACTTTACTCTATTGACTTCTAAATATTATATTTCTGCCTATCAATTCTAAGTTTCTAACTCTACTTTGTGGAGCAAACTGAAAATAATTTTCTAATCTAATCCAAATTCACTAATCATTGAGGTTTTCACGATAAGCAAACTCGAAATATCCACCTTTTTGTTAATAAATAGAAATTACGATTAAAGAATACTGTTGGTATTACTAAAAACCTAGGACGCATAATTTTGATCATTTTACTTTCCTCTAACTGTTTCGCTTCATTTTATTACGTAGTTGCTAATTTATTTTACTGCAGAAAATTTGAATAATCAGTAGTGAATTTGTTATAATTTCTTCTTCTTTAATTCAGTGTAAATCATACTAAATACTATAGCAAATGTAAGACTATTTAGGTAATTACTTTAGCGTAAATATTTTATTTCATTTTTTACTAAAAAAGTCTCTTTCTTAGATTCGTCAACTATTCGACTAATTAGTTTAGCATAAATAGATGTCTTTACTTGAAAAAAAAGTTTCTTCCTTAGTATCATCTTATTTCTAGTAATTGGTTTATTTTTACTATTATTTTATATAAGTTTGCTTTTGTAGTTTTATGGACTATGGAGTATATTGGGATCTTTATACAAATAACCGGTATTTTATAGGTGTTCTAGTATCTAAAGAATAAAATCAATCAAATGGGAAAAGAACATTATAAATGAAAGAAAAGCCCAAGGTTATACGACCTGTTAGGCCAACCCAAAAACAGCGGCAAAAAGCCCGAGCTCACGTAAAAGATCCTAGATCAATGTCCATCAGCTACCCTTCAAGTTGTAAATTTTCATGTGGCACCCAATTTTGCGCCATTCATTGAATTTGTATTAATTTTTTCAAAAATATTTAACCGATAACTAATTTTTGAATAGCTTCAAATACATGTATTTTTCTCTTCTTCCTTACAGTTATTTTCTTCTTCTTTGTGCATAGAGTTTCTTCTTCTTTTTCTTAGTTGCAAAATGAGTTAGTTAAATTTGTTGTTGTTTGATAATTTGACGATTCTAATTTGTTCTTTATGGTATTTGAAGGTTATATTTCAAATTTGAGCTCGTTTGGAGTAGATTCGCTCATTGAATCGTATATTGGATTGTTAAAATTTGGAAAACATGTTTATCTTTCAGATTTTAAGATTCGAAATTTGAAGTTGCATGTAATTGATTGAACTACTTAAAATTTGAATTTCTGAAGTTGCATTCGAAAGATAGAAGAATTTCATATTTGATTTATGAAGTTGCATTGAAGAGATTGAACTACTTCGGATTCAAATTTCTGAGGTTACATTTGAAAGATAGAAAAACTTTAGATTTTATTTCTGAAGTTGCATTAAAGGGATTGAACTACTTCAAATCCGAGCGGGTATACTTTGTAAAATTTTATGCAATACGAGTATAACTTTAATGATGGCCCTAAAAGTGGGTATTACGGGTGTACATAGGTCAGGTTGGTTCGGATTTTTCAGTTATCATACCAAACCAATGTTATCGGGCTTTTAAATTTATAAACCAAACCAAACCAATAAAGTCGGATTTTTCAATCTCGATTTTTTCGGGTTTTTTTAGGTTTTCGGGTTTTCTTTCGGTAAAGTCTTCATAGCATAAAATATGTATCTTGTACTCCAAATATTTCTTAAGTCTTACTAAAATACAATTATGTAATATATTTTTCAAGAAACTAACACAATAATATGAGATAAGGCATAGCATTACACAAAAATATTCAATAACAAAGATAAAATAATAAAATGACATAACACAAATATTGCTAATTAATAAGCCATAATAATAATTAACATAATCTAAAACTACTATATAGGTCTGTCACGACCCAAAATCACAGGTCATGATGGTACCTAACTTGACCTATTAAGTAAGCCAACTAACAAAAAAGGTACAACCAAATAAACATATAGGAAATTAAATTAGGATTTATCTGAATTTTATAAATTTACACAAGAAATGGTAGTATGAATCATGAGCTTCTAGGATTTAGGATTTACAAAACAAATATAAATAATCACACGATCTGTTTGAAAACTACATGAACAGATTAGTAATGTCTAAAACTACCAAGGACTAGTGGCAGCTTCTATCCAGAATACACGAACATCTTCAGGGTCAACCCCTGACTTCTTCAGCAGCTCCGCTCCAATAGTCTGTGCAGAGTGTGTAGAAGTGCATTATCAGTACAACCGACCCCATATATAGGTAAGTATCTTGACTAACCCCGTCGAAGTAGTGACGGGGCTTTAGTTAAAAGATGCTCTTTAATAAACATTATAATGTAAACTAGCAATAGAGCTATGCGACAAAATAATAGAATAGAGTACATAATGCAACTGTACAAAATAATAAATTAGTACCAGAATGAATCACAATTCAACAGGTTCCAACATCTTAACCGGCCCTTTCCTTAGAACGAAAGCCCATGAACCACAACAATTGCCTCAAAACTTTCATAGTGTGAAAGAAGTACTCAAAACATCAAATCTAGCGGCACGACAACACCCTTCGTGTATTTATCTTATCCTCACCATATATGCGTAAAACAGTACCAACCAAATGATAGAAATACCAATAATAGAAGTGAAAAGGAAGGAAATATGCAAGCAGTAATAATAAACGGGAATGTACAGACGAACATCAGTAACAGACTAAGCAGAGAGCATAGAATTAATGACTACCATTAGGGAAAAGGTTATAATTTCATCTAACTAGCATGATGGAGGCGTGAAGATGGACATAACAAATAAGAAGAGGGGAGAGGGGTGAATGTTCTTGATAATACAACAATAGAGCATGAATGGCCAACATGGGAGAAGACTCGTGCCTAAGTGTAGTAAAACAGATATGACATGGATGTAATCATAACAACAGGAAGTAAGTATGATGTTTACAAGTTAAACAAATAGAAAGCATATGCAACACAACAACGATTTAGATAGAGAATGAGGACAGAACAGTGACGATAAGTTACATAAGAAACACAAATACGACGGTAATAATTCAAGGTAAAACATGAAGATATCTAGAAAAGATTATCATAACATGATGCATGTCTCTCGTCCTTACTTGCACGGAAACACCCTTCGTGCCATGACCTCATAATGATACAAAAGGATAAAAATTCAAATGCAATGGCACGGCATCACCCTTCGTGCTTTTAGTCTTAATAACATGGCACGACATCACCCTTCGTGCTTTTGCTCTCAATAATATGGCACGACATCACCCTTCATGCTTTTCCTCTCAATAATATGACACGACATCACCCTTCGTGCTTTACACTCTTCCTCACATGATAATAAATATAAAATGGCACGGCATCATCCTTTGTGGTTCACACTCTTCCTCACATGATAATGAATATAAAATGGCACGGCATCACCCTTCGAGCTTTACACTCTTCGAATATAAAATCGCACGGCAGGGAGTATATATAACATCGAGGAGACTAATCGAAGAATATTCCAAACAAGTCCTCAATTACTGCTTTACAAGCCAACAATGATTCAATGAAACCCTCAAGGGACATATAATTCAACTACTTTCAAAAATTCCACAATTTATCAACAACACAAGTATGGAATCTAGCATCTAAAATATATCGGTCATAGCAACGTATTAACGATTATGCATAGAGATGGTCGAATTAGACACATCAATGTATCCTAAGAATTTCCATCACATTGATTAAACTATATTAGGATAAGTCTTGACTCTAACATTTTTCACTACGTTCTTAATATCTAAAGTCAAGTGAGGCATAAAGGAAGGAGGTTATGAAATTCTACAAGACACAATTACAACATAATCTACCCCGATCATGATTAACCCTGACACATACATATACGCTCGTCAACTCACATATGTATCACCCCCGCATGTAGCAAACAATAAAAAATAGGAGGAAAAATTCCCTCAACAAAGTTAGGCAAAATACTTACCTCAATTTGGCAAACTCAATATTCAATTTAGCTTTTTTCTTTACAAACTCAGCTCCGCTCGGCTCAATCTAGCCAAAGACTAGTTGAATACACCACACAATGCAAGAGAAAATAATTTTAATTAATAAAGCTATAATTTTTAAACAATTTCTAAAATCAAACGCAGAACGTGAATGCAAAGCAGTGCACCTGCAGAACGTGACTTTCTAATGCAAAGTTACTGCAATCTAAATTCCAAAACTTAAATCATTATTACTTCAATCATTATGTAATCATTAGGTAATCATTATTCCAAATTAAAGACATCAAAACCGTGTAATAGCAAGACCTTGAAAGCGTGTAATAGCACTATAGCAGAAACCAAAATGGCTACAGTGTATTCTTCCCTAACATTGTACACATAAATCTCCATTTAATTCCAAGTAATCATTGTCATATTATCTTCTCGTCTCCTAACGATGGGTATAATAACTACAAACTAAATCATGTATAAAGTTAATGTCATGTACTACTGGTGAAGAATAAATACCTGATTCTAATTTCCTCCCCAACTTTGCTTCTCCAATTGTGATCGCCGCCTCTGTTCCCTTCGTTCCTGTTTTTTCTATTTTTTCCCTTCTATTTATTTATTATAAGACCTAAATCACTCCCTTTCCTACACCTTAGGTCTACATGGGCCAATAACGAAAATATATGGGCCCAGCCCATTTCTTTACCATTATTTATTTATCTCAGTTATTTTACTGAAAGGGGCCAAAGTTACCCCTAAACTATTGGATATAGAACAATTATGTTTTTCGTTTGATTTTGGTACCAAAAATATACTTACCGTTAAATATTAAATCATGTCATGTTTGATATTACGGACCTATTCCAATTTCCAGAATCGAAATTCGACCTTGATATCAAAAAGTCCACTCCCGATTAAACTTCCCAAAAATCTAACTTTTGTCATTTCAAGACTAATTCAACTACGGACCTCCAAATTACAATCCAGACGCGCTCTAAGTCCAAAATCACCCAACATAGCTAACGAAACTGACGTAACTCCATTCCGAGGTCAAATGCTAAAAAGTCAAACTTGGCCAACTCTTCCAACTTAGAGCTTAAATCTTAAAGTTCATTCTTCCAAATCGATTTCGTATAACTTAAAAATCAATACTGACGATTTATGCATGTCTAATACATTATTCAGAGATATTCGAGCCCTCAAAATATCGAGCAAAGTGCAGATTTTCAAAACGACCAGTCGGGTCGCTACATCCTCTACCACTTAAACATATGTTCTTCCTCAAACGTGCCAGGAGTCGTTCCAAAGCTATCAAATCGCAGTGTAACCTTACTATGCACAAACCCGGGGGTGATCTTACGTCACCCTGATGTACGTAAACCCACCAACACAACACCATTAGAGATACTTGTCTCAACCATGGTCCTTAAACCTTAGAACCCCATTTTATCATCCAGAAGTTATTACAAGATCCGAATCCCATATCTACATACTGTACAAGTCTGAACCAGTCGTATCAAATCATGACACTCACATTAGGAACTGCTGACCACCATTACTGCCCAAAAACAAATATGGTGCCGCTAACAAACCTCATATCGATTAGGACCTCATTCAAAACCTCTATACCCTACCGATTATGAAAGAAACATGCATAACAACTTAACCACTCATCTGATCAATAGGCCAAGAAACTCACATGCACGACCAGGGCCATTTTCCAAATCCTCAACAAACTATAGTGTTATTCCTCCAAAAAAATCACAATACAATAACGCAAATCTGAGGTCTAGAAACCTCATCTCAGCCAACACAAACAACCACACCGACAAGTGTCAACAATAATCATATGGAGCCCCTCACAATCCGGTTCCATACACTAACAAGTAATAATCAAGACATGACAGTTAATAGTAAGAAAACTAAATAAGAAGACTACTAAATAAGCTAAACAGGCAGGGAAACATTTTGGCACTTTACTGTGAACTATTTCTAATAAGGTGAAAGAAAAATACACGAAACATGAATAAGGAGTCACATTTCATCACTATACCTTTCCGGCATGCAACCCGACCCCATCATAACGATCCACATACGGTACCCATCGAGCCATAATACTTAGGATCGCTGTTCACATGTGCGTCAACATCAAGCAAACAGAGTGCACAAAATATAAATGTGGGAAAAATCATTAGGAACAATCAATACTGAGAAAGACATGCACAACTATGGTGCAATAAAAAAATCAACATCACAAAGGCTATCTTGCCCATAATGCCACGAGGACTAAACTGAACCACAATATGCGCGTGAAGAATCATGTAACCCTCACAATCCGTCATTGTATAAAAGAGAAACATATAACATAAACCAAGGTACGAATAACATCCAACCGCCCGGTGATATACATATGATAACAACTGCGCAAGAACAAACAAGTCCGATCTAATACAGAATACACATTCTCATTAGGCTCAAAAGTAACTCCCAAACCAATTTCCGATCATCTCCCAGCATGTAATTAACCCTCCAAATGTCCGTTGCAATCTATCTGTAACACCTAATATCAATCATCCAATCCTTAACATTTCTTCATAGCTCGCAATCAAGGAATAGTCTGCCAACGAGAACATCCAGTCTGTTAACCTCACGAATAGCAGAATCTTCATCCTTATTTTCAACACCGCTACTCAGATGGCTGACACGTAAATCATACTACATCATCTCACGTAAATGCACCCATAAGTCAAAACATAATGTATCTTCCAACAGGCGCTCCGGTGAAAACACATAGTGCCAACAAAACCTTAAACACCCGAAATCATCCATCCATCAAGAACTCATATCCTTCCCTCCAAAACTATCTGCAACCTTGTACATGCAACTTTTCAACCCCACACGGCGCATCGCCTCTAACATGCTAAGTCACAACACTAAGATCGTCTCATAGTCAACTCTGAAGTATCAACAATATAGCTCCTACACCTGTATAAAACATCAACTCCGACCATGGTCATAACCATGATAAGTTCTTCGGAACTCAGTAACACATAATCGAGTAATCAAAACCAATCGCCTCTAATTCAACCGAGTCACGCACACTGCCAACCCGAAAGTAACTCAATCCGATGTGACCTCCCTGAGGGAACTTCTTGGAAACCCGAATCCATTTCTTGCATCACTCCAACATTCACATGTAGACCTTTCTTGACAAGGAAATACCACAGATTCTATTACCATTCGCTACCGTTTCGAAGCCCACCCACAAACAAATTCAAAAATCCTTAAAGGCTACATAAGATCCGGAACTCTCTAGAACCTTCTCAATAACTAATCATCTTACTTTGATCTCCAATACACAACTAATATGCATCGAGCAACTCGTGGTTCACCAGCATGTGACCATCCACAGAAATAACCAAGAAATATCTCGGTCCGAAAACTGATATGGTCCATGACCTTATAATCCGGTCGTGATTAGCAGACTCCACCACTTAGCTCGAAGCCATAGATCTCCCCATCGATACCTCAAAGTACCATATTTTCACAGCATACCCCGATCCCGCACAACTATTTAGCTGAATACTTTAAAAACTCATGCAATACTGGTCATAGAATGCTTCGAAGACTCTGCCAAACGCTTACCCATCATTGCAATAGTCAAACAACTTCCCCAAATGCTCTGAAATGATCACATATGCACTCCACCAAATGGAAACCTCACACGAGACACACGATCCAAACTCATCATGCAGGAGAAGGCCCACCGGTTATACTCAAATCGACACCTTGCCATGAACCCACCTTAGTCACAATAGCCAGGCCACCAGCCAATCTTCCCCACTTTGTGCTTACCAACCACACCATGAACCCGCCTCATACCACAAATGAACGACTAGAAGATTTAACATTGCATCTGCTTCTGAGGCTAGGCAACACATCGAAATCTATTTGCAACATCACCGATCGTCAGAACATAACGGATACTGAGTGTACAACACCACATATGAGCGATTGGAAGGAGTCAAAGTCGTAGATTTCAAGTTGAAACAAGGTCGCACGATAAGAAAAGAAGAAAGGGAAATTCTTTTCCTAAATTCCCTGTAGCCTCCCAAAGATAGGTATGGAAGTTATCATACCGATCCGGAGGACTCTACTAGACACTTGCTCATGACTCGTAGAACCTACGAACCTAGTGCTCTGATACCACCTTGTCACGACCAAAAATCACAAGTCATGATGGCACCTAACTTGACCTGCTAGGTAAGCCAATTAACAAAAAGGGTACAACCAAATAAACATATAGGAAATTAAATTAGGATTTATCTGAATTTTACAAATTTACCGAAGAATTGGTAGTACGAATCATGAGCTTATAGAATCTAGGATTTACAAAGCAAATATAAATAATCACACGATCTGTTTGAAAACTACATGAACAGAATAGTAATGTCTAAAACTACCAAGGACTAGTGGCAGCTTCTATCCAAAATTGTCACGACCTAAAATCCCACCTCGGGCGTCGTGATGGCACTTAATCTCTAAGACTAGATAAGCCGATTACAATTACATTTCAAGCCCTTTTTTTTAATTAAATAGGTAATCAAAACTAACAGCAGAAACAAATATGGAAATCTCCCAAGACTGCTAGTACTGAGCCACGAACTCTAACTAAACACATAGAATGATCACGAGGACCGAATATACAATACTGTTTGATTAAAAATTAACAGTACAATGAAATGAAAAGACTCCAAGGGACTGCGACGACCAAGAAGATCTGCCTTGAACCCTTACGATCCCACTCTAATTATGTCCGAGTCTGATATCTCCAATACCTGGCTCTGCACAAAAATGTGCAGAAGTGTAGTATGAGTACATCACGGTTGGTACCCATTAAGTATCAAGACTAACCTCTGTGGAGTAGAGACGAGGTACAATTGAGACGGTCACTAGTCTAATAGCCTGTGCAATAAGATATACAAAATAATAGGAAGCAAATAACGATAAGGGCAACAAGAACACCATTAATAACGCTCAACAATTTATGAATCTAAGTACACCCAATTAAATCAAGTATTTCAAATAAATATCTTTCACATATAATTCTTCCGAATAAATCACTTTCAAATATAATTCCTTCAAATAAATATCTTTCAAATATACTTCCTTTAAATAAATCTCTCTAAAATATAATTTCTTCAAAAAAATACCTTTCGAATGTAATTCTTCCAAATTTCATATCATAATCCGCCTGGCAATGGCCACATACTCCCAATTTCAACATAAATCAGGCTATTATCAATTTACCAACAACAAAACAAATTGCACAATGTATAAAAATAAACACAAGAAAATCACCACATCACATATCCATTATAATCACCCCACAACATCATATATCATCCCTGATAATAGCCACCCTTATATCTCCTATAGCCACCCTTATCACTCCCTGATAGCCACCCTTATCGTTCCGCCCAGACAATATTCCAACAAACACAACAACATCGAAATGCCACCCTTATACCCACATAATATCAACATTGGAATGTCACCCTTATATCCTCAAAATACCAACTCGCACGACACAACAATTTATGCGAGGAATTATCATTGCAACATAACATAATCAATTCATATAGCAATTTGCCCAATGGCCACAAGAAAATTCTAAAGATACAACCAAATCAATTAATTTCACATCAAATAGCCAAAGGCTCCACGCAATGTGTATAACACCACAAAAACAATCAACAGAGATAGAAATTATTCAGCAAAAAGTAAAACCTTCATTAATCCAAATTTATATTATTATACTAACACTCCTTCTTAAGCTTGCTTAATTTTATTTGCATAGGGAAAAATTCATAATGAAACCAAATTCAAAATAATATCAAACCATCTAACTCACATAATTCACAAAAATATACAAGTAATAATTACATCGAATTGTCGTATAAAAACAAGTTCAATAAATGTGATTCGAGGCATGGCAATTAGATGATTAAACATATGCCAACAATTATCCAATTTACTACACAATATGCCTAAGACTTTAATTCAATATATTTTGCACATATAAAGCTCGAGTACATAGTCGCCACCTCGCGCACACGGCTTTTCATATTTCGCAAATGGCACATAAGACTCGATGCCTAAGGGGTAATTCCCCCACTCGAGATTAGGCAAGATACTTACCTTTTTGAAGTTACGCCGATATTCCAAAATCGCCTTCTAGCTTAAATTGACCTCAGGACCGCTCAAATCTATCCAAATTAATTAAAATTCATAGGAAATAATTCCGGATAATAAAGCTCCGATTTAAAATTTCACATTAAAAAGTCAACAAAAGTCAATGCGGGGCTCGCCTCTCGGAACGCGACATAATTTTCACGAAATTCGAACACCCATTCCGATACGAGTTCAACCATACCAATTTTATCAATTTCCGATAACAACTCGACCTCCAAATCTTAAATGTTCGTTTTCAAATCCCTAAGCCCAAATTCCCAATTTACACCTAAAATATGTCATCTAGTCGGATTATTCGATGATAGTTCAATATTATAGAGTAGAAATGATCACAAGTAACTTACCTCAAGATTTTTCATGACTTCTCGCACAAAATCGCTCAAATCCGAGACTCAAAACTCAAAAATGAGTAAAAATGGCTGACTCCTGTTTTTAGGCATTCTGCCTAGGCAAGTCGCATATATGAAATGCAACTTTGCCTGATTTTTGGGCAAAATTAAAGTACTACCAACCTTTATTTAATCAATCATAACTTTCTGTAAAAATATTTAAATGATGAATGGTTTAAATTACCGGAAACTAGAATCAAAGGACAACAACTTTTATGTTTTGAAAATATTCATATTCCTTATAGATTTCGAGATATAAGCTTCCAAAGTAGGCTCCTCGCATCAGAAATTTCTGGGGAAATTACAAAACAGCTTTACCAACCTTCATTCAGTCGATCATAACTTTCTGTACAAATATTCAAATAATGAATGGTTTAGCATTCTTGAAACTTGAATGCAACGGCTACAACTTTATGTTTTTCAAATTTTCAGATTCCTTGTATATGTTGAGATAAAAGCTTCCAATGTAGGCTCCTCGCATAAGAATTTTCGAACGTTGCTGTCAAAAAAAAAACCAGCAAGTTAAATGGGCCTAAAAATGGTCTGAAACCACTCCGAAACTCACCCGATCACCTAGGGCCTTTAACCAAATATGCCAACATGTCCCAGAATACAAGACAAACTTAGTCGAGGCTTTAAACCACGCTAAACAACACTAAAATTTCGAATAGCGCCGTGAATGAATCATGAGTTTTCAAATTTTCCAACTTGTATATTTTGCGCCGAAAACTATCAAATTAATTCGGAATGACTTCAAATATTGCACGTGAGTCATAATTAACATAACGGATCTGTTCCAATTTTCGGAATCGAAATCCGACCCCGTTATCAAAATTTCACCCTTCGGTCGGACTTTTCCAAAATCTTATATTTTCCAACTTTCGCCCAAAATGTGTCGAATTGTTCTACGGACTTCCGAATCCAAATACAAACATACGCCTACGTCCGAAATCGCCATACAAAGCTATTGACATCATCAAATCTCCATTCCGAGGTCGTTTGCTCAAAAGTCAACTCTCCGGTCAACTCTTTCCATTTAAACTTCAAAATGAGAATTTTTCTTTAAATTAAATTCCGATTCTTCCCAAAACTAAACTCGACCACACACGTGAGTCATAATACATATTACAAAGCTACTTGAGACCTTATGTCTCCGAACGGGGCGTAAATTCTTAAAATAACAAGTTGGGCCGTTACATTCTCCACCTCTTAAACAAACGTTCGTCCTCGAACGTTCTAAGAATTATTCTAAGGTTACCAAATTGATGATTTTACTTTTACACATATACTCATGGTTGGTTCCACGCTACCGTATTTGAGATAAGCCCGACAACATCATCTCATTTGAGATTATTTCTTTTATTTATATTTGTAAACTTTAAGATCAATTTCTTACACTACAACATTTTCATAAGGCCTAATTTTCACAACAACGCACGGTATTAGTCTCAACTGGCTATAGCAACTCGTGCCTACGGACACATCAAAATTTTTCTGGGGTGTTACATTCTCCCCCGCTTAGGATAATTCGCCCTTGAATGAGAAATAGAGTCTGCCCTCAAACACATAACATAAACTTTCTCTTTTTTCGCACATATCAATCTCCCAGATTCTTCTAACTCCCAAAATTTTCAGAAATTTTGGCAGAGTCTCCACTATAAATGGGCTTATCCACCTGCCAGAGTAACACCAAAATAACTCCTAGCAACACATCCACAACCCAACAAAGCACCACAAGGTATATATCAGTAACTAAATTCTCAGCATTACAAACACTGCATTATCATAATGGTATTAGGACATGAAGCACATCATATGTATGCCCATCACCACATCTCTGGTCTTAAAAGTTGTTCATAATTAATTCCAGCATCATCGATTAATCTCATACTAACCAATACCTTGTTTCAAATTTTTTTCACAACACTAATAACACAATGTGAGGCTTTTGCCCGATTTAACGAGTCACGTTTAACGCCACCTGGGCACTCACCACGTAAGCTAAAACTCAATAACTACAGCACAATCATGGCACAGAAACACGTAAAAGAATTATCACGTAAGTCTATCAGGCATAACTCCATATTAGTACTATAGTACAAATTAAACTTAAGAAAGGGAGAATTTAAACTCATAAGTATTTCACCACAAGGACCACAACCTTACATAACTTCAGCCGCAACTTGTAGCCCGGTATAAATATTTCACAGCGTATATAAAATGTGAGGATCTCGTACTCAACTCTGAATCACAAGTATTTTGCACATTGTGCCAACTGAAATTTCAATTTCCTTTCTTTCATATTTTCAATAAATTTTGTAAACATTTTTCATAACACATAATGAACCCCTCATACCAATAGGGCATATAAATCATAAAATTGAAACCAATTATTCCGAAATCACATCAACTGTAGAGAGTAATTGTGATGACCCAAAAGTTCATCCCGTGTAATTTTAGCTAAATCTGTGTTCCGAGGCTGTGAAAGCCTCCTTTTATCTCACCTCGATGTGCGCGTGCAGCCCGGGCGTGGAGCCGGGAAGCCTTTAAGTGGAAAATTGATAAAATGATGATTTTATAATAAATATTTAAATAAAGTTTGACTTTGGTCAAATGTTTTGGTAAACGGACCCGGACCGGGACCCGTGAATTGATAGTTTCGGATGGTCCGTAGGAAAATATGGGACTTGGGCATATGTCCAGAATTGAATTCCGAGGTCCCAACTCCAAGAAATTAAATTTTGAAGAAAATTATTTTCTGAAAAATATAAAGGTCTTTGAAAATGAGATTTGATGTGAAACATGTGATATCGGGCTCGTATTATGGTTCCGGAGCCCAGAACAGGTGTCGTATACGTGTTATCTATGAAATTTGGGGGGGGGNGTTTAAAGGAATTTCATTGATTTTGAGGTTTAATTCGATTTTTATGATGTTATTCTGGTGTTTTGATTACTTGAATAAGTCTGTAGGATGTTTTTGAGGTTGTGTGCATAATTGGTTTGGAGCCCCGAGGGGTCGGGTGAGTTTCGGGTAGGCGTCAGGGTGGTTTAACTTAGAAAAATCTGGTTTGTTCTGCTGTATCTAGTGTACAGGTCTTTTGACCTTCGCGATCGCAGTGCACTGCAAGCGATCGCGATGAGAAAGTCTGGAAGGGGGTGGAATTACCCTACCGAACACAGGGCCTTGGACGCGAACATGGAGCTTGGGGAAAAAGATCTACGCGAACGCGAGGGCCTCACGCAAACGCGTTGTGCAAATGTGGGGCTGAGGGGGTGGGTAGCTAGTACTCTACACGAACGCGGTCGCTTGGTCCAGGTACATTACTCTACGCGATCGCAGTAGGCTTGTCGCGATCGCATAAGCTATTTTTGCCCAGTCATTTATTTTGTCCAAAAACAGAACACTTACGGGAATTACACCATTTTTCATAGCTTCTTCTTCTCCACACCTCCTCGGGCGTTTTTTTGAAGAACCTCTTCACCACAGCTTCATAGGTATGTAATCCTAACCTCGTTTTCTTCCATTTTTATCAACACCCACTAGATTCTAGGCCTAAAAACATGTGATTAAGGGTAGAAAGCTGGGGTTTTGGGTAGAGTTAGGGCTTTTTTGATTATTTGGGAATTTGGCCTCGTTTTGGGGTCGGATTTCAAAATAAATTATATATTCGGGATCGTGGGTGAATGGGTGATCGGGTTTTGGTCCAAACCTCGTGTTTGGACCAAGCGGGCCCGGGGTCGATTTTTTGAATTTTGGAAAGAAAGTTGGGAAATTCTATATTTAAGCATTGGAATTGAATTGTTAACCATTTATTGATGTTATTGAGTCAATTATGTCTAGATACTATTGATTTGGAGTCGAGTTCGAAAGGAAAAGTGGTGCTTGGGGCTTGATTTTAATCTTCGGAGTCGAGGTAAGTGTTTGGCCTAACCTTAACTTGAGGGAATAGGTATTGAGTCCTAATTGCTACGTGTGTATTCCATGTTCAATGTATAGGTGAGGTGACAAGTACCTATATTTTATTTTCAAGCATGACTGTGAGTCGGAAATTTGCAATTATATGATATTTATTGGCTTTTACTGTGTTTATGGGTTTAATATCAATTTGATAGCTATTCATTTGGTGGAAATTCTTAGTTATGGGTATTTTTGAGTAGTTGATCAGTTAAGGAACTTTATGTTGGATTATACACATGTGTAGGATTGGTTATAGCGGTGTCCCTTGCAGGGACGGTATTATTCTTGTTGATTATGTCGTGCATTTAAGGTTTCTTATTTGTTGATTTTCATGCCAACTGTTGTTTTATGTTGTGCACGAGGGGACATTCTGTGCCATATTTTATGATGTTATGCACGAGGGGACATTCTGTGCCATGTTTATGTTGTTTATGCACGAGGGGACATTCCGTGCCGTGTTTATGATTGTTATGCACGAGGGGACATTCCGTGCCGTGTTGATGATATATATATATATGCACGAGGAGACATTCTGTGCCGTGATTGTGATGTTTTATGCACGAGGGGACCTCCCGTTCCATGTTTATGTTGTTTATGCACAAGGGGACATTCCATGCCATATTTTATATTGTTATGCACGAGGGGACATTCTGTGCCGTGTTATACTAATATGCACGAGGGGATATGCCGTGCCATTTCTTTTCACTTGTTTATTTCGTGTTGTTAATTCCCGTTATTTTTTTTGGATGTTTAGACTGTTGTTTCGTTCCGTCATTTCAGTAATTGATATCCCTTTCCCGCAGCATGTTCCCTGTTATTGTACTTACTGTTTATTTCTTGTGGTTATTTTCTGTTATATTTTATTTAAATTGCATAGGCTATATTATTTATTGTGTCCTAGCCTCGTCACTACTTCGTCGAGGTTAGGTTCGTCACTTACTCAGTACATGGGGTCGGTTGTACTGATGCTACACCTGCACTTCTTTATGTTGTGCAGATTACGGAGACGGACCTAGTGGGCATTTATCGAGGGAGTATCTTTCAGTCCACAAGAGACACTGAGGTAGTCCACAGACGTTCGTGGGCCTTGGCATCACCTTCCTTATCTCTCTTTTCTGTCTTTTCACGTAGTTCCAAGACAGTTGTACACATTTATTTCAGACCTTTATTTTTAGTAAATCTAGACTATCCGTGAGTTGTGATACCAGTTCTGGGGGTATATTTAAGGAAATTTCGTAAGATTTATTATTTAAGTTGTTGAATTTCTTATCTTCCGCATTTTCTAATTATAATTGTTCTAGTATACTACTGTTATTTCAATTGTTATTAATAAAGAAATAGTAAATTTAACCAAAACGCTGGCTTGTGTAGCAGGTTCAACGTTAGACTCCATCACGTCCTGAAGGTGGGATTTTGGGTCGTGACAAGTTGGTATCAGTGCCCTAGGTTGCTTAGGTCTCACAATTCACGGAAAAACTTGGTAGAGTCTGAGGGATCGGTACGGAAACGCCTGTACTTATCCCCAGAGGCTGCAAAGTTAGGAAACAACTTCAAATCTTTTCTTCTCTGTCATGCGATTTGAGTTCTAAATGCTAACTGAGTTTCTATTCTATTCTCTCGCAGATGGCGAGAACGCGTGCTTCCTCATCTACCGATCAGCAGCCCGATCCTCCCGTTGCAGCTCTTACTAGAGGCTGAGGCCGTGCTAGAGGCCGAGGCAGAGCCAGGGCTTAGCCCAGAGCATCAGTCCCTATTGCGCCACCTCTTTCCTCGGGGAGATCGGGTTTATAACATTCGGTTGGGACAACTTTTTCCTTTTGGGAAAGGGGTTTGTATTTTTGAGAGTCGCCACCTAATGATTTTTAAAGGTACGTTAGGACACCAAATGCGGTTCATTTACAACTACGATGCTAACCAGAGATAGGGTAAGGTCTTGAAATTATCCTAAGGGAGAGGTATTAGGCACCCCTCAGGATCCACAAGTGTGGTTCCCGGCCAAACAACTTTTTGTGAATTTGTACAGCTTAGCAAACAAATGAATAAGGCTCAAATAAGAGGGGATTTAAGTCTTAAACATGCAGATGTTTTAAGAAAAAGTAAATAAGGTTAGATTTTTTAAAAGATTACAATCTAAGCATGTAAAGGGTATCCTAGGTTTATAATAATATGGATCACATCAGTACAATACCCGGTAATCACTCCTCAAAGATGGGCTACACGTGGTATTAGCGCACCGGTCATCATATCCATATTCTACCCTTTCCCACCCCGTGAAGATAATTAAAGCATGTGGTTGTCATGAACTCTATTGCGTGATGTTACCCACCCCTTCCTATCAGTCCCGGAGGTGGTTAGGACTAGTATCCTAAAAGGGAGGTACTAATCAAACCCTCAGGTTTAAAAGGTAAAGCTCTAGGGCGACAGACGAAAGCATTTAGGAATGCAGTTAATGGGAACATAGAAAAAGCAAGTAAAGGATCAAGTTTACCTCCACAAGTAATACAGTTAAACAGCACGACTCAAACACAGTTAAGGGCAGTATTTAAATTCAGAATCCTAAGACATTGTACCTAAGTGAGTTCAGAATATGGACAGATATGCAGGCCAATTTTTATTACTCATAAAGGGATCCTAATCAATTTACCTACTGATTTGAATCCTTTTAAGAATTGAGCAACATATACAGGAAGGCAGATTCTCAGTCTTAGACAAATTAATCACCTGAGGCTTGTCTAGGTGTGAGATAGTATGTACCAATTACCAGCATCACTTAGAGGAGAGTTGTCCAACATTGTATTACCTAGAACATGTTGTCCTACGTGTTCAGAATACAGACTTGTTATCAGTTGATTACGACAACTGAATGCAATTGTTTTTATCAGTAATTAGGCTAGGTGAGCCTAAGCAAATAATATGCAATCCTAAGGACATGATATCTAATGCAAGAAGATGCATAATGGTGCAGGATCAAAAGCCTAAACAAGGTCTCTAAATGCACAAAACATTGCAGTGTTTTGACATGTCAGGATATGCAAAAGTGACAGGTTTATTAATTGTTTACCTAGAACATGATTTCTATGTGTAACATGGTAAGCGTGATGGCAAATTTTGTTAACACTCTTGTTTTAAGGCAAGATTTAGATTACGTTTCCAGAATGCATAGATAGAATCACACGACAGCTGTGTTTCCATTGTTATTACTGAATAGGATTTTCCTAAGTGATATAACAGTATTATAGTAAAGTGCTGAAACAATGTTTAGAAAATCCTAAAGAGCATGATTTCTAATGCATGATATGCTTTGCACATGTTAACCCAAAACATGATTTTTCTATTGCGCACATAGGAAATGTAAACCTAAGATCATGATTTCTACCCTTTTAGATCTATAGCATGCATAGTTACCCTTCCCTTTTTACTATCCATTACCCAAGAGTTGTTTACAAATTATTACAGGCCAACAAATGATTATAGAAGTAGAAAAATCAAGAAGCTACTCTACAGGGAGCCTTCAATTAGGCCCAGATTTCCCAAAAAGAAAAGCCTCCAATGGCCTCATATGCCTTAGTTCCATAGACAAATCAGAGTCTAGGTGCACCAAAGTTCCCTAAGGATCTCAAGGATCCCGGGCAGTGCTTACACCTAGACTTAGTAACCAAGAATTGAACAGGTGTAGTGTGGAAGTGCCAGCCTCAGTGTGTCTGAGTTCAGAGGGAGCTCGAGGGTCCCAAAGCAGTGCTCAAAATGAGGGGGCAGAACTTAAAGGTGCAGGAGTAGAGTGAGAGTGCTTGACATAGTTTTGAAAAGCTTTGAGCAAATAATTTACACAAGAAAGACTGTTTTTAAAAAAAAAAAATGTTTTACAAAAAGGATTTTATTCAGTAAACAGTTTGAGAAAAGAGTAATGCAGTCAGAAGCGTGCTAAGACAAGTTCAGCAACCACAAACAGGGTAGTGAGGGATTGGGGACATACAAGGCACAAAGTAGTTAACATGTAACAGGCAGAAGTAGACATGGATGCAGAATCGAAAGTATCTAAAGGGGTTCATGGAATTGGGATACATCATAGTATTGGTTTAGACTAGACGTAACAGTATCAAACGGCTTAAAGTAATACCAATAGAGGCATGCCCTAACCAAAGCTAGTGTACAAACAGTAGAATAATGAGAGTCACATAGAAACAGGTTTCAAATACATAAAGACATGCTGATTGTGAAAGTAAAGCATAACTTAACATGCTAGATGAAGCCCCAGATTTTGATTACATGTCCAACAACAAAACAATATATAGAAGAATATACGAAACATAATGAATTGAAGCAGCAAAATAAACATGTTGGTTTGGGAACTGGGATTAATAAGAACATAATAGTGAAATGAAGAAGACAGTAAACACAAAGTAGGATAGGAGCACAATAGTTAGCCTTGGTTTGCAGCCGGCTAAATTAGAATAGTGACAAGTAGCACAGAGAAGAGAGCAAAAATTTTTAGTTGTGAGAGAGAGTTATTGAACCAGTCAGTTCGTCCCTATGCTAATGAAAGACCAAAGTATTTATAGTTTGAAAACAGGTAGTCAAATAAGGTAAACTAATACTTCAGCAGTAATTATGGGGACTCATAATCAATCAACATATAATCAAGGCAAGTACTCCCTTCAATTAAGGAGTCAATGTCCAAACGGTAATAAACAGTAACAAAAAATAAGGAAAGAATCATTGAAAAGCTGACTTTAACATATAAGTAGTAGTAAACGTATAGAGCATGTGATTAGAGCTAGATTCAGAATATCCTAATTAATAAAAGTCAATTTGACAACATGTTTATTCACGGAAATAATGCAAGAGATGATTCAAATCCTAAAAAATCAGTCAAGAAACCCTCAAATTACAGGAAAGCAGTATTACTCAAAGGAAAATGTCACATATTTAAGGAGATGCTCAAAATCAGTAAAGGATATGGTGTAAAATCAACAAAGCGCTAATCACACTTATTAAAGATTCAAAATGATAAAACAATATTGATTTAAACGAAATAACACATGTCAAACAAAAACTAGAAATCCTAATCACGAAATTAGGGATTCGCATCAGAACATAGCAAATAATTAGAGGAATCAGTAGACAACCATGGCTTAGGCAGAATCAACAAAGAATCAAAATCACATGGTGTGTCACGAGAGTAAAGCAGTTGCAATAGAACAGGTAAAACATTATTGTAAACAAAGTTTGGACTCACAGATCGTACCCAAGAAATTTAGGGCTTTTTATCAAAATGGATTAAACAAGAAGGGAGCGGCTGAATCAATGCTTAAGCACAATAGAATCATGAAATAATACTAAGAGACCCGAAGGAAAACGGGTTTTGAAAAGAATTTTAAAACCCTAGTTTTGGAAAAAATGAAGAATCATTCGAGAAATAGGAGAATCTTTAAAGAAAACACAGGAAAACCTCATAATACGTATAGATCTGTTACAGATCTAAAACAATCAGAAGTTTATAAGTTAGGGTTTCAAAGAGAGAACCTAGAGAGAGAGAGAGTCGGTATAGAAACCACCTTATCTAGCCGGAAAGTAGGGAAATTTTACTGGAAATCGAGCCATGAAGGCCTGAGACATGCCAAAGGTGTGAGAAAGTGAACCCTGGTCACTTGAAGACCTTAGAGATGGCAACACCGGCGTAAAGGAGCCATGGGAGGCCTGAGGATGGTGAGGACTCCATGGCCTCCAACGAAGAGGCGGCCGGAGAAGACGAACGATCCTTATCGGAGGTGGAGAGACTGGAAGTCTCTAGGGGGGATAGAGAGATAGAGAGAGAGAGAGAGAGTAGAGAGATGAGCGTCTGAGTGAAAAATGAGAGACGGGGTAGGTCATTAGGATTAATTATGGTAACAATCGATCTGGGCCGTTGATCAAAATTGATCAACGACCAGGATTTAGGAAGAGTTGGGTCGGGTAGATTGGATATTGGGCCTGAGGGGTGTTTAGGCTATTTTAATTGGGTATTGGGTTTAATTTAGGCCACAATTGAAATTAAAGGATGGCTATTAGTTAAATACCCCCTTAAAAATAGATAAATAATTAATAAAGTAGCTAGTAATTATAAAAATGAAATTAATGCTAAATAGATGAAATTAAGGTAATTAGCTAATATTAAAAATATAAAATGACTAATTATTAATTTAAATGGTATAAAACGTATAATTAGGCTATAATTGTAAAATTGCTGTAATTATAGCTAAATAATGCCAAATTGGCTAATTTATGAAATAGTTAAATCCTAATAGGATAAAAATAGTATATTGAGCTGAGAAATATTTTGAAAAAATTATTTATAATAAAATTTATGCATAATTATAGAGTTTAAAATACTAAATAATTTGGGAAAGAGATTAGTAAAAATATGGAAGATTATGAAAAAAAATGCCAGTTATTATAAAAAGTGATTTTGCCGTATATATGCAAATTTAAAAAATATTTTGAGGGAAAATTAGGTATCAACAGTCCCAGTAGAGGATCCTCAGGTGGAGGTTGCTGAGGAGATTCCCACCCGGGCAGTTCCAGTCGGACCAGCTCAGGTCTCAGAGGGGTTCATTGCCACTCCGGTTCTTCAGGATGCTCTGGTCTGCTTAGTGGGACTTATGGAGAGCGTGGCTTAAGCCGGTCTTCTTCCTACAACACCAGTCGTCTCTCAGGCTGGGGGAGGGACCCAGACTCCTGCAACCTGCACACCAGAGCAGCTAGCTACTCAGTTCCAGACTCCAGCACCTCAGGCAGCTGGAGTAGCTCAGCCGGGTTTTGTGGCACAGGCAGTTGAGGGGGCAGCTTTGTCTGCCGGCGCTTTTTGGAGATTGGATCGATTCACCAAGTTATTTCCTACTACTTTTACTGGTGCACCATCAGAGGATCCCCAGGATTACTTGAACAGTTGATATGAGGTTCTTCGGAACATGGGGATTGTGGAGACCAATGGGGTCGATTTTGCTACATTCCGTATTTCTGGTACCACCAAGACTTGGTGGAGAGACTTTTTGCTTGACCAGGCCAGTTGGATCTTCACCGTTGTCTTGGGCTTAGTTCTGCGAGTTGCTCTTAGAGAAGTTTCTACCAGTTACCCAGAGAGAGGATCTTCAGAGGTAGTTTGAGCGCCTCCAGTAGGGATCTATGACAGTTACCCAGTATGAGACCCGGTTTATCACTTTGACCCGACATGCTATCATGATCCTCCCCATAGATCGAGATAGGGTGAGGAGGTTTATTGAGGGGATAGCTCAGCCTGTTAGACTCCAGATAGCCAGAGAGACAGGTACTGATATTTCATTCCAGGAGGCGGCCAATGTGGCCAGGCGTATTGAGATGGTCTTATCATAAGGCAGTGGTCAGGGGTCTGAAAAGAGACTTCGCCATTTCTGTCGATTCAGTGGTGCCTCATCTGGAGGCAGAGATTCCTTTAGGAGAGGTCATCCTCCTAGACCATTCCAATCGGCACTTCAGGTATCCCGCAGTGCACCATCATCTCCTATCAGTGCACCGCCGCTTCAGAGCTTCCAAGGTAGTTATTTTGGTCGACATGGACTGTTTCAGGGTCAGCATTCTCAAGAGCAGAGATCTAGTTACACTTGCGGTGGTGTGGGGCACATTTCTAGGTTTTGTCCCCGAGCTTCTAGTGGTTCTCAGTATCAGGGTTCCCGTGTTATGATTCCCGCACCAGGTGCACCCCCACCCCCTCAGCCAGCTAGGGGTAGAGGTCGAGGTGCTAGAGATGGAGGCCAGACAGTTAGAGAGGGAGGACAAGCTATGAGGGGTAGAGGTCAGCCCGCAGCAGGTCGACCCAGGGATGTTCAGATTGGTGGGGCTCAGTCCCGATGCTATGCTATTCCTGCCAGGCCTGAGGCTGAGGCCTATGATGCAGTCATTACAAGTATGGTTTCAATTTGCAGCAGAGATGCTTCAGTTTTATTTGATACGGGTTCTACATTCTCCTATATGTCTTCATATTTTTCCCCTTATCTGAGCATGCCCCGTGATTCCCTGAGTACGCCTGTATATGTATCTAACCTGGTGGGTGATTCTATTATGGTAGATCGAGTCTATCTTTCATGCGTAGTGGTTATTGGTTGTTTGGAGACTCAGGTAGATCTCTTGCTTCTTGATATGGTCGACTTCGATGTTATTTTGGGATGGATTGGCTATCACCCTACCATGCTATTCTGGACTGTCATGCCAAGACAATGACCTTGGCCTCCGGGAGTACCTCGATTGGAGTGGAGAAGGACTCCTACTCATTCTTCCGGTAGATTTATTTCATATATGAAGGCTCGACGCATGGTCGGGAAGGGTTGTTTGGCCTATTTGGCCTATGTTCATGATTCTAGTGCTGAGGTCCCTTCTATGGAGTCTGTGCCCATGGTTTGTGAGTTTCCAGAGGTATTCCCTGCCGACCTACCGGGTATGCCACCCGACAGGGATATTGACTTTTGTATTGAGGTGGATCCAGGCACTCAGCCCCTTTCTACACCGCCGTATCGTATAGCCCCGCCAGAGTGGAAGGAGTTGAAGGATCAGTTGCTGGATTTGTTGGATAAAGGCTTCATCCGACCTAGTGTTTCTCCTTGGGGTTCCCCAGTGTTTTTTTTCAAGAAGAAAGATGGCTCGATGAGGATGTGTATTGACTACCAGCAGTTGAACAAGGTTACTGTTAAGAATAAGTATCCTTTGCCGAGGGTTGATGATTTATTTGACCAGCTTCAGGGTGCTACAGTGTTTTCCAAAATTGACTTGAGATCTGGTTACCATCAGTTGAGGATTAGGGCATCTGATGTCCCTAAGACAGCCTTTTGCACTCTGTATGGGCATTATGAGTTCTTGGTGATGTCATTTGGGTTGACAAATACCCCCGCTGCTTTTATAGAGTTGATGAACCGAGTGTTCGGGACCTATTTGGATTCGTTTGTTATTGTCTTCATTGATGATATTTTGATTTACTCCTTTAGCCAAGAGGAGCATGAGCAGCGCCTTCGAGTCGTCCTCTAAACTCTGAAGGACAGTCAGTTGTATGTCAAATTTTCCAGGTGTGAGTTCTAGTTGTGTTCGGTTGCATTTCAAGGCCATGTGATATCGTTAGAGGGTACTCAGGTAGATCCCAAGAAGATGTTAGCAGTCAGAGATTGGCTTAGACCCACCTCAGCTATAGACATCTGGAGCTTCTTGGTCTTAGCAGGATATTATCGCCAGTTTATGGAGGGCTTTTCATCCATTGCAGCCCCGATGACCAAGTTGAGAAGGGTGTCCCATTCAGGTGGTCAGATGAGTGTGAGGCGAGCTTTCAGGAGCTCAAGACAGCCTTGACCACGGAACCGGTGTTAGTTTTGCCCACAGGTTCAGGACCATATACCGTGTATTGTGATGCTTCACGGGTTGAACTTGGTGCAATGTTGATGCAGGATGGCAAGGTTATAGCCTATGTTTCTCGTCAGTTGAAGGTTCATGATAAGAACTATCCATTTCACGATTTGGAGTTAGCAGATATTGTTCATGCGTTGAAGATCTTGAGGCATTATCTGTATGGTGTGTCCTGCGAGGTGTTCATGGATCATAAGTGTTTGCAGTACCTGTTCAAGCAGAAAGAGTTTAATATGAGGCAGAGGAGATGGTTAGAGCTGTTGAAGGATTATGACATTACCATCTTATATCGTCCGAGGAAGGCCAATGTGGTGGCTGATGCTTTGAGCCGGAAGTCAGCCAGCATGGGTAGTCTTTCTTATATACCGGTCGGGGAGCGGCCGCTTGCTTTAGATGTTCAGGCTTTGGCCCATCGGTTCATGAGATTGGAGGTTTCTGAGACTGGCAGTGTTTTGGCACATATTGTGGCATGTTCTTCATTGTATGATCGTATTCGGGATAGGCAGTATGCTGATCGCCATTTATGTGTTCTTAGAGATACGGTCCGGCACGGAGGTTCCAAACAAGTCATAGCTGATGATGAGGGAGTCTTGAGGATGCAGGGTCGGATTTGTGTACCTGATGTTGATGGAATTCGTGAGTTGATATTGCAGAAGGCCCATAGTTCCCGGTATTCCATTCATCCGGGTGCCACAAAGATGTACCAGGACTTGTGGCAGCATTATTGGTGGTGGAGGATGAAGAAGGATATTGTAGCATATGTAGCTCGGTTCTTGAACTCTCAGCAGGTTAAGTACGAGCACCAGAGACCCGGCGGTTTGATGCAGCAGATTGAGCTTCCCGAGTGAAAGTGGGAGCTTATCACCATGGACTTCGTAGTTGGACTCCCACGGACTCAGAGGATGTTTGATGCGGTGTGGGTGATTGTGGATAGGCTGACCAAGTCAGCACACTTCATTCCTGTATCAGTTTCGTATACGGCGGAGAAGTAGGCAAAGATCTACATAAAAGAGATAGTTCGATTGCATGGTGTGCCCGTGTCCACTATATCTGATCGAGATACTCAATTTACCTCCCATTTCTGGAGAGTATTTCAGCGTGAGTTGGGCACATGGGTTGATTTGAGCACATCATTTCATCCTCAGACGGACAGACAGTCCGAGCGTACTATTCAGATTTTGGAGGATATGTTGCGAGCATGTGTCATTGACTTTAGAGGTTCATGGGACCAGTTTTTGCCTTTAGCTGAGTTGCCTACAACAACAGCTATCATTCGAGCATTCAGATGGCTCCGTATGAGGCGTTGTATAGTAGGCGGTGTCGGTCGCCAGTTGGGTGGTTCGAGCTGGGAGAGGCTAGATTGTTGGGTTCATAGTTAGTACAGGATGCCTTGGACAAGGTGAAAATTATTCAGGATAGACTTCGTACAACCCAGTCCAGGCAGAAGAGTTATGCGGATTGCAGGGTTCGTGATTTGGCATTAATGATTGGAGACCGGGTATTTCTTCGAGTGTCACCTATGAAGGGTGTGATGAGTTTCGGGAAGAAGGGAAAGTTGAACCCTAGGTACATTGGTCCATTTGAGATTCTGGATAAGGTAGGAGAGGTGGCCTTCATACTTTCCTTGCCACCTAGATTATCATCCGTGCATCCTGTGTTTCACGTATCTATGCTTCGGAGGTATATCGCCGATCCATCTCATGTACTTGACTTCAGCGGTGTCCAGTTGGACAAGGATTTGTCTTATGAGGAGGAGCCGATAGCCATATTAGCTCGGCAGGTTTGTCAGTTGAGATCGAAGAGTTATCCTTCGGTTCGTGTTCAGTGGAGAGGTCAGCCTGTCGAGGTAGCTACCTGGGAGTCCCAGTTCGATATGCGGAGCCGATATCCCCATTTTTTCCCCGATTCAGGTACCATTCTATGTCCGTTTGAGGACAAACATTTGGTTTAGAGGTGGAGATTGTGATGAACCAAAAGGTCATACCATCTAATTTTAGCTAAATCTGTGTTTTGAGGCTGTGAAAGCCTCCTTTTATCTCACCTCGATGTGTGTGCGCAGCCCGGGCCTGTAGCCGGGAAGACGTTAAATGGAAAATTGATAAAATGATGATTTTATAATAAATATTTGAATAAATTTGACTTTGGTCAATATACCTGGACCCTTGATTTGACGGTCCTGGAAGGTCCGTAGGAAAATATGGGACTTGGGCGTATGCCCGGAATCGAATTCCGCGGTCCCAAGTCCGAGAAATGAATTTTTGAAGAAAATTATTTCCTGAAAAATAAAAAAGTCTTTGAAAATGAGATTTGATGTGAAACCTGTGATATCGGGCCCGTATTATGGTTCCGGAGCCCGCAACAGGTTCAATAGGTATTTAAAGGGATTTCATTGATTTTGAGGTTTAATTCAATGTTTATGATGTTATTCGGGTGTTTTGATTACTTGAATAAGTCTGTAGGATGTTTTTGAATTTGTGTGCATAATTGGTTTGGAGCCCCGAGGGCTTGGGTGAGTTTCGGGTAGGCGTCGGGGTGGTTTAACTTAGAAAAATCTGGTTTGTTCTGCTGTATCTTGTGTCCAGGTCTTTTGACTTTCGCGATCGCGATGCACTGCATGCGATCGCGATGAGCAAGTCTGGGAGGGTGTTGGTTGATTTCCCAATGCACACGCAAGTGTACGTGGTCGACAAGTAATACAGGATT
>ML389491.1:445-11680 GCA_005239525.1 Nicotiana knightiana
AACACTGGACAGTGGTTACAACACAGGACAAGAACTGGAGTTTCATGATGCTCAGATACTTGATGACAACAGAATGCATATATGGAGACGATACTGTAAACATGCCCTACTCTAAGCCATACTCACATTTGGTGGTATTAGTACTTAGTACTCATTCCAATGTGAGGAAAGCTAGAGTAGGCACAAGCATGAGGGTAATTGAGATCATAAGCAAATACAAGATGCAATACATGGACAACTCTGTACAGAATGGTCAGTGTGGGGAAAGAGCCAACACCAAGCAGTCTTGCATATTCTTGGACATCCAATCTGAAAGGTGTTCATAATGCAACAAGAATAAGTAGCACAATATCTATGAACGGGACAATTTATACAGGTAAATAGAGCAGGTGAGACGAAGATTTCACGCAAGCAACGAGGTCGGGCAGTTAAAATGGGAAGTAAGCATCACTGGATCTTACTTTACGCAATGGTTAGGAACTACACATGGATCGAGCAGCACACTTTGAGTGATTATCATGCCAATAAGGTTTACATATTATATCTAGTTTTTATACAAAATTTAGATGCTAGTTCATAGTATTAGTATCTCAAGTTGTAATATCAAGTTTGGGATGTCGAGCCCAAAGTTGATAATAGGAGCTATGTAGTAGACATAAATTATGGTTTTGCACAGTGCAAGACGACATGCTACCTTGTTTTATTTTTTCTATATATAAATAAAAACTAGCCCTAGGCTCTGCCTAGTGGATTGCATATAAAAAAGAAAAAGAACTCATAAGATGTATAGATCTGTTACAAATCTAGAAGAATCAAGAGTTTAGAAGTTAGGGTTTCAAAGAGAGAACTGAGAGAGCAGAAGAAAACCTCAAAAGTCACCGGTTTTAACCGAAAAGTGGTAAGATCTTACTTGGATGGCCATGGATGGCCAGAAAAAATGGCATGAGATCATAGGAGGTGAGTGAACCGCCTCTGGTTCACTTGAGGGCTTCAAAAGCAATGACACACGTTAAGGAGGGAGCCATGAGGCTGTAGGTGGTGAAACCACCATGTTTTTCGGCAAGGCGATGGTCGGAGAAGGAGGAGATTGGTTTAGCATGTGAAACATTTAGAGAGAGATGAGGGAGATGAGAGAGATGAGACGGCAGGCGGGTGAGGGGGAAATAAGATAGGGGGAGGGTATTCTTTAGGTTTATTTTAGGAAGGGGGATCTAGACCGTTGATCAATTTTCATCAACAATCGAGATTAAACCCGGATTGGGCCGGGTAGTGTAGGAATTGGGCTTCGGGGTCTGTTAGGTTATTTAATTGGGTAAGGAATTAGGCTAATTTTAGGCTAAAAATTAAATTAGGGTGGCTAATTGTTAAATACCCAATTAAATTAGCTAAAAATAATTTATAAAATAGCTGATAATTATAAAAAAAATGAAATTCATGCTTAGAAAATAAATTAAAATGATTAATTAGTATTTAAAAATACAAAATGACTAATTACTGGATAAAGATATTATAAAACATATGATTGGGCTATAATTGGAAAGTTATTGCAATCATAGCCGAAGAGTGCCAATTTGGCTAGTTGTGAAATAATTTGGTCTTAGTAGGACCCTAAATAATAAATAAAATCAGGAAATGCTTTTGAAATTATTTTGTAATTAATTATTGGAAATAAAAAATGCCGAATAAATTAATAAAATATAGGAAAATTATAGAAAAATACCAATTGCTATGAAAGCATGATTTTGAATGTATATATGCAAAAGCATGATTTTGAATGTATATATGCAAATTAAAAATATTTTGAGGAAAAATTGGGTTTCAACAGCTGCCCCTCTTTACCCGTGAAGGATGAAAGAGTTGTCGGGTAAAGATATGATGGCCAATTTTGACTGAGCGAAATGATTTGGAGAGATTTAGGCCGCACTCTAGCTTCTGAGTTGCCTACATATCCCTGGTTTTACAGGAATCTGGCCGTATGTAGTTCCGAACCCGACGAAGTATACTGATGGATTTATTACAAGAACAGATGCAACATAAAGGGCTGGATGAGTGAATGGTTTACAGGAATGGTTAAGAGAATTGGAGCGGGACCGCTCCTGCTAGGATAGTCGTCGCTTGCCGGGTTACCTGCAAAAGTAAAACAATACAAGCGCATATTGCGTGAATTTAAAGAAGATGCAAGTTCCCGTCGGACTATGAATGTTGTCTTCAGACGGTTAAGGATGACGTCCTCAGACCATGATGTCCTGGGCCATGAATTTTTTGATGAAGGATTCGCAGGCCATGAAATGATGTTCTTGGGCCATGAAGATGGTGCCTCCGAAGGATGACACCTTTAAATAATGATATAAAAAATTGAGAGAGATGCTCAGGCCATGACATGATGTTCTCGGGCCATGAAGATGGTGCCTCCAAACGATGACGCCTTTGGACATGTTGGCGATATTTCAGCCCATGAAATGCAGTAATATGATGCGGACAGGACATAGCTTAGTCTTGCGAATTGAAGGGCAGAGCTTTAACCCGAAAGAAAAAGCGAAGTAAGTAGTGCTTGAGAGACAGCTCTTAGTCTCGATGAAAAAGTAACTTGGAGGGAGATCTTACCCTCATGCAGGATAAAGGCAGAGATTAGCCTTATGCAAGTGGAAGGAAGAAAGGTAGCCTTATGCAGATGGAGGTAGAGCTTAAACTCATGCGAAATGGGGACAAAGCTTAGTCCCGTGCAAGATGAAGGCAGAGCTTAGCCTTATGCAAAGGAAGGAAGAAAGGTAGCCTTATGCAAGTGGAAGGCAGAAAGGTAGCCTTATGCAGAGTGAGGCAGAAAATTAGCCTTATGAAAATGGAGGTAGAGCTTAACCTCATGCAAAATGGGGACAAAACTTAGTCCCATGCAAGATGAAGGCAGAGCATAGCTTTATGCAGAGGAAGACAGAAAGATAGACTTATGCAAGTGGAAGGCAGAAAAGTATCCTTATGCAAGAGGATTAAATAATAAACGACAGTGGAGTTTTCTTAGGTGGTAATAGATTGCGGTATTGTGGTCATTGTGACTACAGAGCATTGCTTCTATATGCTGATAGCGAATGCTGGCAGGTGCGATGGCTTTGAGAATCATATCTTGGAACAATATTTGTTCTTTGGGAGGACAATAAACTTAGGCTTTTGCGATCTTTGTGCCTGCATCCAAAGAAAAATCGTGAGTTCTGTAAATGGGGAAGGTTGGTTCGTTTTAAAGACCCATAATATTTCTTAACTAAAAATGATGCCCAGATAGGTCCCCATGTTAATATAACTGTAGAAATTCTTAAACGGACCCTTTTGGAGTAAAAAGTACCCAGGACTTAAAAGATAGAATTTTTCAGAATTGCGCGGATATGCGGTCCACTATGCGATCGCAGATCAGGTATGTGGACCGCATAGTGGTCGCATACTTGGATAGTTTGCTGTCCATTTTGAGGAAAGCTAGGCGGCCCATAATGCGATCGCATTTCATGAATGCGGACCGCATAGTTGTCGTGTTCTTGCTGATGAGTTTTTATGAAGGGAGTTGTGTGGCGCACTATGCGATCACATAACAGGTATACGGACCGCATAGTTGCCGCATACCTGGACAATCTGCTTCTCTTTTTTGGCCCAAATGAGGGCCAATTATGCGGCAGGTCTGCGAACCGCATAACAGGAATGCGATTGCATTCCTGGCCTCATACCTGCATCGGGGCTTCTAAATTCTAATCTTGAAACCCGACCCCCAACCTAATAAAACACACATCCCCTTCATTTCTAATGACTTTCTGATTAAAATAGAGAGAGGTGAGAGTGGGTTCTAGTGAGAGAAAGTCACCATCTCTACCAAATCGATCCTCCATCTCTACTCAGGTCTGGAATTAATCAAGTAGACGTCATCTTCTTCACCATAAGAGGTAAGTTTCCACCTCATTTCCCTTAATGCTCAGATTATAGTTAAAATGGGACACACATAGGTTGGTTCTTCAAGATGAGAATTAAAATGCCTTGCATGCATGTGATTAAGTTACCATAATCTAGTAAAAGGGAAGTACGTTAGAGTAATCTTCCACTAAAAATGGTTTATGAAATCTAAAGGAACACATAGCGTTTGATAAAATGCCCAAATGAGTTCGAGTCATGTTCATGATTCTAATCCTAAGTTTAAATGTGTCACCTTGTAAATTATATTGGAGGTGCTAGGAGGTCCGGTGATTTGAGATAGAAATTAAGAGGAGATTCCAATTCGAGGTATGTATGGCTAACTCTAATCCTCATAGGATAGACTGTTGTGTTCGCTTTCCGGGTATGACTCTCTTGTTGGTTATCTATGGAATTTATGTGTTATATGTGCCTCATTGAGGAGTTCTTTCTTATATGTTATTCCATGCTACTACCATGTTGTTATGCTATTGGAGTGTACAGATTGTGAGTATCACGTTCCCTCTTTTATTATGTGTGTGTTTCTCCTATGTGACGGGTGTGGTTAATGTGAAAGGTTGGATTGATATGAAATATGAATAAAGGGATTGTAATGATTTGAAATATGAATCAAGAGGTCGAATTGATATGAAACATGAATAAATGGATTGGGTTGTTATGGAATATGGATTAAAGGATGAATTTTTGTGAAATACGAATCAAAGGATTCTAATGATATGAAAGATGAAACAAAGAATGAAATGATATGTGTGTTGGGGATCAAAAAGGTTAAAAATGACAAAAGTGATCTAAAATATCCATGAATCGACAGGAGAATGTCCTAGGGGTGAGATGGCCTATCCGATCGGGCTGGGATCGGACCCCATGCCGTACACATGGATGACATGATATTGTGATATGATGATGATTATTATCCTCACTGTTTCAATTGAGATGTCCGAGCCGATCGGGCAGAGATCGGACTCCATGTGCACATGCCACGGTGTTAGCCTAGCCGATTCGGGCAGAGATCGGACTCCGTGTGAACATGCCATGGTGGTGATATGAGATGTGATAATATTCGGACCTCACCTAGGATGGCTTAGCTGATCGAGCAGAGATCGGACTCCGTGTCAACGACATGGTGGATCAGTAATAATAATAACAAGATGAAACTTAAAATAACATTAACCAAAAGATGGCAAAACGGGATGAGGGATTTGGTGATTCTTTTTGTGTTTTCCCTTGCTTCGATGAATTGTTGTATGATGTCACTATTTGTGTCTTTGTCTAGTGATGTTTATCCTATGTAGAGTAGGTTTGTTCATATGTACTAGTACTACTCAATAGTACTAAAGTCCCTTTTGTCGGGGGTGCTACATCTTTTAAATGGATGTAGGTGGTTCTGTAGCAGGTAGCGTTTGATCGTCGATAGTGGTTCCTTCCCTACATCCCTTCAGTAGTTCTGGTGAGCCCCACTTCCTATCGGGGATGTGCGTAGTTCATGTTGACTCATTTTGTATACGTCGTTTGTTTTGAGGTATAGCGGGGGCCCTGTTGTTGGCAAGTCTGTGTATTCTTCTCCGTACTCTTAGAGGCTCCGTACACATTATGTGGGTTGTAAATATATTTTGGGTAGCTGTTGTAGTTATTCATAATCGTGATCCTATACCGGGAATGTTGTATCTAGCATGTATGTTTTGGAAAGATCTAATGTTGAAACCTTAAAAGAGGAAAATGGACTTTATGTTGTGAATACACACTTTACTTTTATCTTGCTATTTCATATGAATAATGTATGATATAACCACGAGGAAACGCATCGGGTAGGAAAGGTAAATCAGGTTCGCTTGACCGGGTTCGTTCGGTTAGGCGCCGGTACCGTCTCTCGGTTTTGGGGCGTGACAAACTTGGTATCAGAGCGTAAGGTTTTCAAATTGTCCTAGGATGTCTCGGAGCCGTGTCTAGTAGATCCTTTCTTATCGGTGTGTTGTCGACCACATCTTTAATTAGAGGGCTGCATGGACATTTAGGAAAACACCCTTTATTGTTATTCAGTATCGTGCGATGTGGTGAAAGGTGAGGTTGTCTATCTCTAACTCGTGCATTGTTCCAACTTTCAGTAAATGGCACCCAGGAAGAAAGCTCGACTCGGCCTAGAGGACAATGCCACCCCAAGTGTGGCCATAAATTCACCATCTGATGGTGCGGGTGAGAATGATTCCCCGACCATGAACCAACCTGACTCCTCCGTTCCAGGCCAGACTATTCCTATTCCTGCCCTAGCGGAGGGTACTGCAATCCGTCTCGCTGATATTCCTGATCCTCCTCTAGCTCCAGCTTCCGGTCCCGGTATTTTTGATGGGGACCTTAGGGGAGCTATTTAGATGTTGACTCAGCTAGTGGCCTCCCAGGCCCAAAGATCAAATTTTGCCCCAAGTCCTCTAGCGAGCAAGGGGATTCTTCAGGTTCCAGAGTCAATCGGTTTCTTCAGTTAGCCCCTCTAGAGTTCACAGGTATAGACCCAGAGGCTGATCCTGAGCATTTTATTGGTGAGATGTAAAAGACCCTCCGATTTATAAGGGCTATTGAGATAGAAGGGGTAGAGTTAGCTTCCTATCGTATAAAGGGAGCGACATATTCGTGGTTCGAGATGTGGGACGATTCCCGTGAGGAGGGGAGCCCTACGGTGAGATGGGATGAGTTTGTAGAGGCCTTTATGGACCATTTCTTTCCTACTGAGACTAGGGAAGCCCGTGCTACAGAGTTTGAGGTCCTCAAGCAGGGCAACGGGAGTGTGTGGGAGTACCATATGGAGGTCGTGCGCCTGTCCAAGTATGATGTTCACATGGTGCCGACAATGGAGGCAAGAGTTCGTCGGTTCGTACAGAGCCTTGGTCCCTTGGTTGTTAATGAAGCTGCTACAGTTTCTCTGCATTCAGATATGAATTATGGGAAGATTGTGGGATTTGGCCAGGCTATAGAGGTGCGGAAATTGAAGATAAGAATGGAGAGAGAAAGTCGTAGTAGGGCCCGGTCAGCGGGCAACCCTGGGGTTCTTTTGGAGGTGGGAGACCAGTCCTTGGGAGAGGGTCATCAGGACCATTCCAGTCTCATGCCCAGTCATCAGCTAGTGCCCCGCCACCGGGTCGTCACTATCATCATCAGTAGGGAGGGCGTTTTGGGGCAAGTTCAGGCAGCAGGGGGTTCCACCAGCTGGGTCATTCAGGTGGGAGGTTCCAGCAGCAGTAGAGGGGCGTATTCTCCAAGTGTGAGAGGTTTCATACTGGGACCTGTTATCTGGATCGGCCAGTTTGCTATGGTTGTGGGGTGAGTGGTCACATTCAGAGAGACTACCCTTCATCCAGCCAGGGAGCAGGTTGGGGTGCCTCCCAGCCATCCAGTTCTTCAGCTGCTACATCTTCAGCACGCCCTCTATCCCGAGGCCATCCAGTACCAGCAGGGTGTGGTGCAGCTAGGGGTGGTGCACGGGGTCGGGGAGGACCACGTCGATTCTATGCTTTGAGTGGTCGTTAGAGTGCAGAGGCTTTTCTAGATGTTGTCATAGGTATCCTGACTGTTCAATCTCATGATGTTTATGCTCTTATTAACCCCAGGTCTTCTTTATCATATGTCACCCCTTTTATTGCTTTGAGTTTCGTGATAAAACCCGAACAACTCCACGAGCAGTTCTCAGTGTCGACTCCGGTTGGTGAATCTATTACGGCGGGGCCGGTGGGAATATAGGAATTGTGTTGTCACGATGCTTGGTCGGGAAACCACGGTCGATCTTATTGAGCTAGGAATGGTATATTTTGATGTAATTATGGGGATGGATTGGCTCTATTCGTGCTTTGCTAAACTCGACTGCCAAACAAGAATTATGAGGCTTGAGTTTCCTAATGAACCAGTTATTGACTGGGAGGGGAATAATATCGTGCCAAGAGGTAGGTTTATTTCCTATCTTAAGGCCTCAAAGATGATCAGAAAAGGGTTCATCTACCATTTGGTCCGGGTTGCGGACACCACTTTAGAGGTGCCTGCTCCCGGGTCCGTGCCTGTTATGAATGAATTTCTTGAAGTATTTCTGGATGAGCTTCTTAGGATTCCACCAGATAGAGAGATTTATTTCGGGATTGATGTATTTCCATATACGCAGCCAATATATATTCCACCCTACAGGATGGCGCCAGCGAAATTGAGAGAGTTAAAGGAGCAGTTGAAAGATCTTCTAGAAAAAGGTTTCATTTGGCCAAGTGTGTCGCCTTGGGGCACACCGGTTCTTTTTGTCAAAAAGAAAGATGGGTCCGTACGAATGTGTATTGATTATCGGTAGCCCAACAAGGTCACCATAAAAAAAAATACCCATTGCCTCAGATAGATGATTTGTTCGACCAATTGCAAGGTTCTAGGTTCTTCTCAAAGATTGACTTACGGTCCGGGTATCACCAATTAAAGATCAGGGATCAAGATATTCCTAAGACCGCCTTCAGGACTCATTATGGGCACTTCGAATTCTTGGTAATGTCTTTTGGGCTAACTAACGCCCCAGCAGTTTTCATGGACCTCATGAATCGGGTTTTCAAGCCGTTTCTCGACTCTTTCGTGATAGTTTTCATCGACGATATTATTCTTTATTCGCAAAGTCTGGAAGATCATGCTAATCACCTCAGGGAAGTTCTGCAGACTCTTCATCAGCACCAGTTATATGCAAAGTTTTCAAAATGTGAGTTTTGGCTAGAATCCGTTACCTTTTAGGGCCATGTTGTTTCTCGGGAAGGGATTCAGGTTGATCCCGAAAAGATCACAGTGGTGAAGGATTGGCCTCGACCAACATCCCTGGCAGAGATTCGCAGTTTCTTTGGTTTAGCTGGATATTATCCGAGGTTCATGGAAGGATTCTCTACTCTCGCCTCCCCATTGACTAAGCTGACGAAAAAAGCGGTTAAGTTCCATTGGTCCGATGTTTACGAAAAGAGTTTCCAGGAATTGAAATCAAGATTGACTTCGGCGCCGGTGTTGACCTGGCCAAAAGGTACATAGGGGTTTGTGGTGTATTGTGATGCTTCAAGGGTTGGTTTGGGGTGTGTGTTGATGCAATGTGATAAGGTAATAGCGATGTTTCAAGGCAGCTTAAGAATCACGAGAAGAATTATCCGACACATGATTTGGAGCTCGCCGCAGTTATTTTTGCATTGAAAATTTGGCGGCATTATCTTTATGGGGTCCATGTGGACGTGTTCACAGACCACAAGAGTCTTCAATATTTATTCAAATAGAAGGAATTGAACTTGAGGCAGAGGAGATGGTTGGAATTGCTCAAAGATTATGATATGAATATTCTGTACCATCCAGGGAAGGAGAATGTTGTGGCAGACGGTCTTAGTCGGAAATCCATGGGTAGCTTGTCTCATTTAGAAGTAGGTTGGAGGCCTTTGGCTCGGGAGGTTTACCAGTTGGCCAGTCTGGAGGTTTGTCTTTTGCCCTCAAACGAAGGGCATGCTGTGGTGAGCAACGAAGCTGAAAATCATCGCTTGTAGCGGAAGTCAAGGAAAAGAATTCAATGATCCATCATTAGCACAGTTAAGAGATGCAATTCTAAATCACAAGACCACAACATTTTCACTCGGCAATGATGACGGTGTTTTGCGGTGCCAAGGGAGACTATGTGTTCCAGATGTGGATGATATTTGGGAGATGGTAATGGCGGAGGCTCACCATTCCAGGTATTCCGTACACCCAAGTTCTACGAAAATGTATCACGATCTCAAGGATATTTATTGGTAGAATGGTATGAAGAGGGGTGTGGCGAACTTTGTGGCTAGGTGTCCGAACTGTCAGCAAGTGAAGGCCGAGCATCAGAGGCCCGGTGGGTTGGCACAGCTTATGGAAATACCAATGTGGCAATGAGAGATTATCAATATGGATTTTGTGGTAGGGTTACCCCGCACTCCACGTAAGTTCGACTCAATTTGGGTAATAGTAGATCGGCTCACGAAGTCAGCACATTTCTTGCCAGTCAAGTCCACCGATACTGCAGAGTAATATGCTTAGTTGTATATCAAAGAAATAGTCAGACTCCACGGCACTCCAGTTTCTATTATCTCGGATTGAGGGGCCCAGTACACAGCTAACTTTTGGAAGAAATTTCAGCTAGGTTTGGTGACGCAGGTAAATCTTAGCACAGCCTTCCACCCACAGACTGACGGACAACAGAGCGGACTATTTAGATGCTTGATGACATGTTGCGAGCTTGTGTACTTGATTTTAAGGGTAGCTGAGATGATCATTTTCCACTTATAGAGTTTGCTTACAACAACAATTTCCATGCTAGTATTCAGATGGCCCCGTTTGAGGCATTGTACGGAAGAAGGTGTAGGTCCCCGATTGGGTGGTTCGAAGTTGGAGAGGCGGAACTGCTAGGACCGGATCTTTTGCATCAAGCTATGGAGAAGGTTAGAATCATAAAGGAGCGGTTGAAAACTGCTCAGAGTCGTCGGAAATCTTATTCGGAAGTTTGTCGCAGGGATTTGGAGTTTCAAGTAGATGATTGGGTATTCTTGAAGGTATCTCCCATGAAGGGAGTCATGCTGTTTGGAAAGAAGGGGAAATTGATCCCAAGGTATGTCGGGACGTATAGGATCGCTCAGCGGATAGGACATGTGGCATATAGGCTGGAGTTGTCCCCTGAAATGTCATTGGTGCACCCGGTGTTTCATGTGTCCATGTTAAAGAAGGTGATTGGATATCCATCTGTAATCGTGCCGGTTGAGACCGTTGAAGTTAGTAAAGAATTATCATATGAAGAGGTCCCGACTGCTATTCTTGATAGGAAAGTCCGCAAGTTGAGAAACAAGGAGATTGCTTCGGTTAAAGTGTTGTGGCAGAGTCAACAAGTCGAGGAAGCCACATGGGAAGCGGAAAGCGAAATGAAAGAGAAATACCCTCATTTATTTGAGTAAGTCAAGTCGTTGTTTTTGAAAGTGGTCATCTCTAAGAAATTGCATTTTGTGTCTTATCCTATGTAAAGTCACCCCACTCCCCTAATCCCCCTTCTCTTATGACTTCCTAACTTTATGCCATATTTGTATGAATTGTGTTAGTTGAATTATGTGAAACTCATTGAAATGACTGAACTATGTGCAACTCGTTGTGTTAACTAAATTATGTACAACATGTGAAGTAACTGAAGGTATGTGGAACTTGTTGAATTGTGTCTCGGGGGCCCTCTGGCAGGTGGATAGGCTTATTTACAAAGGAAACTCTAGCGAAATTTTCTGAAAATATCGGAGTTAGTGAAAATGGGGGGGG